>CAOJBK014205106.1:0-18200 GCA_948294925.1 Codiaeum variegatum | reverse complement strand
ATTATGGCCACCACATGCCATATACCAATACATGACTAGCATTGGTATGTAAGCAGTAATAAACTATAGCCACCAATATGTCAGATAACATGTCACCTCAAGTCTAAGGATTATATGCATAATCATGATCTAGATGATGCGATATTAACTAGTAGGTAATGACCTATGTATCCATCATCTAACATCACTCTTTGGGTTAGTCATCTCATGAGTGCTCACGTGTTGTCACGACATCACATGTCTGTAGCATTAGACTCACTACCTCCATACTAATAAGTATCTCATACTTATCATGGATGTCAACAGAGGTGATGATCTTCCGGATTAATGGCGTCTCTACCAATAATCCTATGACCATGAACAACCTTTAAAGCATCTGTTAAAAAGGGCAATCTATCAATCATATTCTCAGACTCTTTGAGAATAGATTCCCTACAGAATACTTAGGGGACATATATACGTTCGATACTAGGAAAGTAGCCACTCAAAGAACATATATACTAAAGCTGGTTAGGTTTTCATTTACATTCACATGGTGAGTGTAAGTTCTAGGGCATACCCTGTTAATAGGCTCCTCCATAGCCAATTCACCAACAAGACACATCTAAGATAGAAATTCTGACAGGACTTGTTACTGGAAACTAAGGTAATGTTTCTTAATATGTTGATCTACAATATTTTTTTTGGTGAAATGAGTAAACATTATAAAATATTTTAAGAAATATTGAAAAATTAGAATAGAATAGTCGAGGAAGCAATGGAGAATCATGCTATTAATATGAATAAACAAAACAAAATACTTAAGGAATTTATGAAAAATCATACTAAGATATTAAAAGCATTTAGTAACACATTCACTCCACCACAAAGTCCTAAGAAAGTTACTATACAAAGGCCTACTAGGTAGTGCTCATAGGAACTTTAGGGGCATTCCATTGCTCCATAGGAGACTGGTGATTCTCACCGGCCTAGTGAACTTTATCTTCCTCCCCACAGAAGGGAAGAGCCAAAGACAGTTCTTACTGGCCATCTCAGGAGCAGAAGTACATGTTAACACTAACCCTATTAACAATCCTATTATCTATGATCTTGATGCAGGTTCGCCTAGTAAATGTTGGGAAATGTGACACCAATTGGTAATAAGAATCAACAACCTATTAATCTATAAAAAATTCCTAGAAGACAACTTCATGTGGATATGAAAGCCATAAGAAACAATATCCATGAATTGTACGGACTGGGCTTCAGAAAAATCAGAGTTCGAAATTCCATAAACGCTATCCAAATCTTGTAGATTGGAAGAATACTTATCCTATAGGGTACAAAATTCCTGATTTCACATTATTCTCTAATGAAGATGGCAAATGATAATGGCTAAATATACCTAATTTATACTTCATTTCTTAGCTATTATCCGTATCCAATTGCATTTAAATTTGTTTATTTTGGTGTATTTTTAGCTTTTCTAGTTCTAAGTACTAATTCGGAGCCAAGTAATGGAATATATCGAAGTGGGCTTATAAAAGGAACTTAAAAGAGTTGAAATTAAACAAAGGAAGAGTTCACTAGTAAGACTCACGAGAATGACAAATGCCCATGAGTGAGATTTCAGCTGTTGGAATAGGAAGAGAAGCAAGGAAAATAAGGCAGGAGGCTAAAGGGCAGTCATGGGTATAGCTTATGAGAGTGAATAATGCCCTTTAGCCTAGGATGAGCTACTGTTTTTCAAGAGTTCAAAGCAAGAATTCAGACAGAAACCCTATGGCTGATCATGGGTATAGGTTACGGTTGAGACCAATGGCCTAAGTAGACATTGTTTTAAGCCACAATTCAGGCCTTATTTCAGGGGTAAGGGTCACGGCTATGAACAATGGTCGTGACCCTGATTTCTCCAACTATATAAAAGCCAGATTTTTGCCAAAAATCAGAATCCAAAATATTTCAACCTCTTTAGTTTAAAAAGGAAATCCTAGTAGAGCTAAATAGGAAAAAAAGCACACCAAAGAGCAACAAATTAGTCAAGAATAACATATCAAAGTGGAGATTAAGCAAGATTCATCAAGAATTGACATGATTTTTGGTATTGAGCTAAGAATTCCTTATGGGTTTCTTAGTTCTCTCTTCTTCTCCTTTAATTTTCTATTGTAATTTTGCTATCATAAACTAAATCTTTTGGTTTACCTAGATTATATGAGTATTAACTACTTTTCATGGATTGATTGACTTTACTACTCAATTGATGTTTGAAATTTTCTTTAAGTAATAATTTCAATTTATATTGTTTGCACTTTTCATATACAAATTTTGCTTGTTGATGATTATGGTTGCTTAATCTTTGTTAGAGATAGAAATTTTAGGTATTGAACACTTGAAATTGTTTGGGTTTTCTATGATTGATATTGATAGATTATAGACACCTAGGGTTAAGTTTATTTCATATGAATCATAAAGCTTTTCCCAATTGATTGGTTATGAGAAGAGATTTCCTCCCTTTACTTAGTATTTAGAGGTTTAATTGCTTGAGAAAGAATTGAATCTAATTTTAATATGAATAACCTCTTGAAGTATAATTCCAATTGCCATTGTGTTATTGATTGCCCATACAATTTAGTCTAATACGAGTCGAAGTCTAGGTAGACATTTTTCGATCTTGATTTCTATCTTTACTTTTATTTTTCTTATTTAATTATTTAATTTAGTTCAGTTAAAGTTTGAATTAAAACATAGAATAACTTCATTATCTATGAGCTAAACAATAGTAGAGGAGAGTGAGTTAGTGATTAACTGATCAAACATTCATGAGTCCTTTGGGAAAACAATACTGGGATTCACCATTTTTTTACTTGGTATGATCCCATGCACTTGTGGGTGTGAAGTAGAGTTTTTTCTCCATCTAGTTTTTGCCGCCATTACTGGGGACTTGTTATTAGTTTGATATTGTTAGCATTACTAATAAATCTAAAGCTATTAATTTAGCCTTTCTATTATTGTTTACTAAATTTTAGTTACTCTTTTTATTATCTTTCAGGTACTAGTTTATAACCAGAGCTAACCAATCTGAACACTTCCTGTACGATCTAGAACTTGAGTGGGCTTTAAGAAATCAGAGACAAAAAAAGGAAAGACGGCTAGCTTTGGCCAGAGATGATCCAATTTAGGGAGTTCAAGAGGGCAAAACTGTGGTAGGAAATATTGAGGTACCCAAGTTAATATGGAGGGTAACAAAAATAATAATGGCCATAATAATTGTAATAATGGTAATGGAAATGCAATTAGAGAAAGATCTAGCAATGGAAATAATAGAATTGAAAAGGAAAATGGTTATGGAGTCAAAGCTCCAGTGTGGAGGATAATGCAGGGTTTTGCATGAGCTGATTTGAGTGATGTTGGAGGCTGAGAGTAGAAGCAAATACTTTTGAAATTAAATGGACCATTATCCAGATGATACAAAACTCTTTTCAGTATGGGGGATTAACCAATGAGAATTATCACACCTATCTCGATGAGTTCGTAAAGATTTGTGATACATTTAAGATGAATGGGATGACTGAGGACGCGATTAAATTATGGTTATTTCCATTATTTCATAGAGATAACTCAAAGAAGTGGCTTAAGTCCTTCCCTGCAGTCCATTTCATAACTTGGGCACAGCTGGCAGAAGCTTTTTTAGAAAAATACTTTCCTCCTGCCAAGACTACAAAGTTGAGACATGAGATATACTCTTTCACCCAGCCTGAAGGAGAATCACTGTATGAGGATGGGAGAGATTTAAGGACTTATTACACAAGTGTTCCCATCATGGCTTCTCCATATGGCAATTAATTGAAACTTTTACCAATAGGTTGATGTATGCGAATAGACAAAATTTAATTTCAGTCGGAGGTGGAAAGCTAGTTTATAAGACACCAGAGGAAAACTGGGAGCTTATCAAGTAGATGTCTATGTCCTACTATTAATGGCTCCCCTCTCCTAGAGATCTACCTAGGCTAAGGGCATCGTGTGTCTATAGTGTTGATAATATGACATCCTTATCAGCTCAAGTGGAAGCTTTGCTAAGGAAATTCGATGCATTCACTTCAGGTGTCGCAAGAGCTCAAGCTTCATATTGTGCAAGTTGTTGTGGTGGTCACTAATTCCAAGATTACAACATGGTAGGCTCAAGTGGGTCAATTGGTACAAATGAGTCTCATTAATAAGCCAACTTTATGGGAGCTATGCAAAGGGGAGGAAACAACACCTACTAGAATAGTTATAACCCTAAATGGAGAAGCTGCCCAAACTTTTCTTGGAGAGACAATAATGAGAAAAGAGCTCCTCCACCAAGATTCCAACCAAGGTCACATCTCCCAACACAAGGTTAACAATAAGGCCCTCCACCTAAAAAGAGTAGCTTAAATGAAATGATGGAAAAATTTGTCCAGTTGACAGAAACTCATTTCCAAAATCAAGAGGTAATTAATAGAAACTCTCAAGCCTTTTTACAAAACCTTAAAAATCAAGTAGGACCAATAGCTAAGCTTTTAAGTGAGAGGACTTCAGGTGCTTTACCTATCAACACTGAGGTTAACCCGAGAGGTGAGTTAAAGGCTATCACCTTGAGAAGTGGTAGGCAAGTGGAAAGGGAAGTTTCTAAGGAGTACAAGGATACTGAGCCTGACCTTATGGAAGTTGAATTTGAGATAGGAAAAGAGAAGAAATCACAAGGAGCAACCAAAAGCACCAATACCACTCAAAGAGTACATACCGCGAGTGCTATACCCAACATGTCTACAAAAGGACCACTTGGACGCCTAATTTGGTAAGTTTCTTAAACTATTTAAACAACTTCACATTAATATTCCTTTTGCCGAAACACTGGCATAAATGCCTAAGTACACAAAATTTTTAAAAGAGCTAATCTCTAATAAGAGAAAGCTCGAAGAACTATCTATGACGCATTTTTCTGAGAAGTCTTCATCCACTGTTCAAAGAAGATTCCCAAAGAAATTACAAGACCCCAATAGCTTTAATATTCCTTGTTTAGTTGGCAATCTTGAAATTGAAAAGGCATTAGCATATTTAGGAGCTAGTATTAGTGTAATGCCTTATCATGTGTTTAAAAAATTATCTATCGGGGAACCTAAACTAACACAAATGACAATTCAGTTGGCGGACAAGTCCATGATATCTCCCAAGGGTATAATTAATGATGTGTTAGTAAAGGTTGCGAAATTATATTTTTAGTGGATTTTGTAGTAGTGGAGATGGATGATAACACAGATGCATCATTAATTCTCAGACGACCATTCCTAAACACAGCCCGTACCATCATCGATGTCCATGAAGGTACACTCACTTTAAGGGTGAGTGAGAAGAAAGTGATTTGTAATGTAACTCAATCCATGAAACACCCTTTGGCTTTTTATGATGAGGGCTTGTGTGAGGATCTTTGTGAGCATGAGACCCTCAACCTTATTACTAACTTTACTTTCAAGGACCCCTTTGAAAGGTGTTTTTCAAAGAAAGACATTAATGATGAGGATATAGAGGATAAGGAGTAGCTAATGCATCTGGAAGGTAATGGTTACATGGAGAGAGAGAGGGCATATGAGCCAATAAAAATGCCCAATGTGGAAAAGGCAAAACTTTCTATAGAGGATCCTCTCTAGAGTTGGAGTTAAAGACACTTTTGGACCATTTAGAGTATGATTTCTTAAGGGAGGGAAAAGGCTCCCGATTATTTTAAGTGACAGTTTGTCACAAGAGCAAAAAATAAGTTGATTGATCTCTTAAAAGGGCACAAGAGAGTGATTGCAAGGAAGATAGCTGATATAAAAGGGAATAGTCCATCTTATTACACCCACATGATTCTTATGGAAGAAGATTATACGTTGGTGGTGCAACCTTAAAGAAGCCTAAATCCCAAAATAAAAGTGGTAGTTAAGGTGGAGGTGATTAAACTCCTTGATGATGGGATCATTTATCCCATTTCACACAGCTCATGGGTAAGTCCGGTCCAAGTGGTACCTAATAAAGGGCGAATAACGGTTGTTGCTAATGAGAAAAATGAGTTGATTCCTTAAGGGACATTAATCGAGTGGAGAGTCTATATAGATTATCGAAAGTTGAATGATGCTACCTGCAAGGATCACTTTCCACTACATTTTATCGATCAAATGTTAGAGTGATTGGTCGGGCATTCTTTTTACTATTTCCTTGATGGGCTGTTGGGATATTTTCAAATCCCCATCGCACCAGAAGACCAAGAAAAGGCTATTTTCACTTGTACTTATGACACCTTTGCCTATAAAAGGATGTCATTTGGTCTTTTCAACACACCAGCTACATTTCAAAGATGAATGATAGTAATTTTTTATGATTAGATGGAGGACATTATGGAGGTTTTCATGGATGACTTATTAGTTCATAGAGATAGTTTTGAGAGCTATCTTGCTAATTTAGAAAGGGTGTTAAGAAGGTGTAAGAAAAAAATGTTCTGCTTAATTCATAAAAGTGCCATTTCATAGTGGATCAAGGAATAGTTTTGGGCCATAATGTTTCAAAGGATGGGATAGAAGTGGATCAAGATAAAGTTGCTACTATTGAGAAGTTGCCTCCTCATTCAAATGCTAAGGGCATTAGGAGTTTCCTTGGGCATGCGGTGTCTTATAGAGGATTTATTAAAGATTTTTCCAAGATTGCTCACCCTCTCACTGAACTTTTGGAGAAGGATGTGGAATTTCATTTTGATGAGGAATGTTTAGAGGCCTTCAACATGTTGAAGGATAAACATATCCATGCTCCTATCATGGTGGCTCTAGATTGGGGGACTCCCATTTGAATTAATGTGTGATGCAAGAGATTATGAAATGGGAGCTATTTTGGGGCAAAGAAAATAAAAGCACATTTAGCCGATTTACTAGGCTAGCAAGACTTGAAATGATGACCAAGTTAACTACACCACCATTGAAAAGGAGCTCTTGGCGGTTGTGTTTACCTTTGATTAATTTTGCTCTTACCTTATTCTGTCAAAGGTAGTAGTTTACACGAACCATTTAGTATTGAGGTATCTTTTTGCTAAAAATGATGCCAAGCTAAGGCTAATTCAATGGGTACTATTGCTCCAAGAGTTAGATTTTGAGATTCAAGATAATAGGGGAGTAGAAAATTTGACAGTCGAACATTTATCAATATTGGAGAACCCAAAACTTGAAGAATTGGATGAAGGGGAGATCAAAGACACCTTTTCGGATGAGCAACTCTTCTAAATGGTAAGTAAGGTATGTTCCTCTACTCCTTCCTTTAATATTCCTTAGTTCGCCGATTTGGCAAATTATCTTGCTACGAGGGAACTTCCAAAAGGACTAACTTTTCACCAAAAGAAAAATTTCTCTTTAGTTTTAAAATATTACTTTTGGGAGGACCTGTTTTATTTTTCTTGTGCAGTGATAAGTTAATCCAGCGGTACATGGCTTGGCCTGAAACTCTAAGAATATTAGATCAATGCTATAGAGGTATGGCCGAAGGGCATTTTGCTCCTAATCAAACCGCACATAAGGTATTAACGACTGGATTCTATTGGCCTACCATCTTCAAGGATAATCACGATTGGGTAAGTAAGTGTGATGCATGCCAACAGTTAGGTAATTTCTCTTCCCGTGATGAAGTGCCCTAAACTGGTATTCTTGAATGTGAGGTTTTTGATGTTTAGGGCATTGACTTTATAGGACCCTTCCTTAGTTTTTTTAGTAATAAATATATCCTTGTGGCTTTTGATTACGTGTCAAAATGGGTAGAGGCACAATCTCTACCCACTAATGATGATTGGGTGGTTGTTAAGTTTTTGAAAAAGCTATTTTGTCACTTTGCTATGCCCAAGGAAATCATTAGTGATAGAGGCACCCATTTCTATAATGCACAAATGGATCAATTTTTGAAAAAAATGTGGTGTCATTCATAAACTTGCAATACCCTATCACTCATAAAGAATCGGGAGTGAGACCCTGCCCGAACGGCCCGCGGGATTTTCCTTGAAGAGCTCGCCTGTGAGCCTTTTGTAAGGCTCGGAGGAAACTTTTTGGATTGTGCTCGATGTAGGCGTCGTGGATAGTGATCCAGTTCCCACATTTGTGCCTACACATGTGTTCGTTGGAGTGCACATTACTGAGTGAATTGTGTAGAGTCACCACCTAATACTTTAGAAAAATGGTTTTTCAAGGTGATTAAGAAACCTTTTGTTGTAACTCCATTTTAGAAAAAAGTTTAGTTCCTACCTAATTGGAAAAGTTGTTCTTTTTAGAACCAAAAGGGGTTCATGATCTCAAAGGGACTATTATGGTAACAGTGGAGTGGTTGTTGGTTCAGTAGCTAATTGATTTTAGATTTGTAAGAACAATTAACCGAATAGGCTATTAATCAATTCTGAACTTGATTAATGAAAATTGAATTTTGATTGTGAGTGGTACCTAATAGATTTTAGGGTTTGGTTGATTTTAATTATGAAAATGATTTTCATAAAATTGTTTTAAATTGGTGTTAAAGGGCTTAAACAAGTATTTTGATAAACATGCCTTAAGTATGAATTAAAGGGCTTAAAAAAATATTTGATTAAAGGTAAGACCTATACTGTACAATGTTTACCTTTTTTATTGGTTTGGTGATTGGAGGTTCTAATGGTTTGATAAAGTCAAAGTGGATCTTCTTTGTGTTCGGAGAGTGTTGATTGAGTGTTTGGACTAATGTGAGATGGATTGGATTGAGTGCTCATGAACTGGACTGGTCATCTGTAATGTCTAAAACCGAAGTGTCTGTAGTCTGAAAACTGTGTTTTTGAGGGTAAAAGTGTAGTGAAACAACGTAAAACTAGTGTCTGTAAACTAAAAATGTGCGTGAAAAAGTTTCTAGCCACTGCCTCAAGTTTGTGTCAGAGGTTTGAATTTATAGGGAACAAATCATAAAACCCTAAAAAGGGTAGGCGTGTGAGTCACACGCTTCAGGCATGAGTATGGGCCTTCATGCATGCGTGAAGGGCTTAACGCATGCATCAAAGGCTTTACGTATGCGTGAAGCCGTCAACGCATGTGTCAAGTTTTGGGCCTGGGCTCGGTTTTCAGGGTCTGCTTCTATTCAGATCCAATTCAATTTTAAAGTTTTCTAGGTCCGTTGACGTCCGATTTGATCCCGGTCATATCTGTTGGGCTCGTATTACTGGGTCGGATGCAATGGTACAAAAATGAGGTTTTCCTTTAGAAATATACAAAATTTCCCATGGAAGAAACAATGGGCACTGCCCTTTGACCCCGTTGTTCCAAACTTTTGAGAGTCAGAAGACAATCGGCAATTCTAGAGGTGCAAAATCCCTTATCTGAATTTGCTTTGAGCAAAAGATAATTTTGATGATAGTGAACCCACAAGTGCCATGTCAGATTCTAGGCTTGTGATGTTGCCATGTTGGATTATGGGCTTATTGCCTTGTTAAATTAAGGGCTTATGCCATTTCAGCTTCTGGGCTTACGGTGTGCCAATTTAGGGATGCCAAGTGTTGCAATTGTCATGTTATCTTGATGATCATGCCATTTTAACTTATGGGCTTGTTGGATGTTGAGTTGTACCACGTAAGGCTCTGAGCTTGTCAGATTCTGAGTTTTGACAGGTAGTTGTCATATGTTTGCATTGGGGTGAAGACTCCTTTAGGAGGATACCCCCAGATATGTGTTGGATGATACCACTAATCGGAGGGAGAAGCATGAGATGCATACTAAAGATGATGCATGATTATGCTTGACTGTATTTGGGCCCTAGTTGTGGGCTTTTGTGAAATAAAATTTGAGATTTTTTTTTCGTATATTGAATTTATATTTAACTTTTATGAAAATTTAGAAAATCATTGGGGATTAAAATTATTTTTCAGAAAAACGTCAAATTCTTTTTCTTTTTTCTGAACATCGAGCCCTTTTTTAGCCATGTGATGCATGGATGGTGTCTGAAACTGAACAAAGTGTAGAGGATCAATCTCGGGAGATACGATATGTCTGCTTTACTGACCTTAAAGGGTGTGAAAATTGACTAGGATTTTCTTAACGTCTGTATGCGGTTTTAGGATCCCGTTGACCATGTGTTTCGCTTTGGGGCAAGTATGGACAAGATGCGTCCAACTTTCAAGGAGTTTTCTTTTTTACTGGGTACAAATATCGATGTTATTTTGGCTGTTCCAATTGAGCAAATTGGCTATTTCATCTCATTCAATAGGCTTTTAGATTTGAGCACAAAGGCTGCTTCAGGCTAAGTGAAGGAAAATTTGGTTGGTCTACCTATACTAGCTTTCATGTTTTGGGAAGAATCAAAGGATGACTGTGTTTGGATGGCTTAGAGGCCGAGGGCTTATGCTTTCCTACTTACTACGAGTTATATTTTTGTGTGCCTAACTAGCTTTGGCTATGTGAAGATAGCTGAGCCGATACTCCAGATGGGTGAGGGTAGGTCAATTATAGGGATGATTTTAGCTGAGACGCTACTGAGCCTTGATTGTTACAACCATTCAAGGGAGCCTTGAGCCATCAATCCTATTCCTTTGACCTCGTTAGGCTCCAAACTTTTGAGGAGATGCAAAATTAAGGGTTCACAAAGGGCAAGTTGAAGATTCCAATCGGGAAATAAAAAGAGTCTTAAAAAAGTCTATATAATGGGGTAAGAAATTAGATGGAGGCTTATGGGCTTATTGAACTGCCTATAGCACCCCGATTAGAACAACACCTTTTAGGCTTATTTATGGTAAAACTTGTCATCTCCCTATAGGAATCGATCTTAAGACCTATTGGGCCATTAGGGAAATTAACTATGATTTATAGCGTGCAGGTGAAAAAAGAAGACTTCAATTGAATGATCTCAATGAGCTTAATTTTGAGGCTTATGACAACGCAAGGATGTATAAGGAAGGGACTATGAAATTGCATGATGCTAAAATCAAACAAGGCATGAGTTTGTGGTAGGTGATAAGATATTGCTTTTTAACTCACATTTAAGATTATTTCTAGGAAAGTTGAAATCCCGATGATCGGGTTGTTTTCTAGTTAAGGATGTGTTTTCACATGGTGCAGTAGAGTTAAGTCACCTTGAGAAGGGAGATTTTAAAGTCAACACCCAAAGATTGAAGTTATATTTGGATAATGGGGAACTCCTCGGGCTTAAGGAGAATTGGCATCTCCTAGAGGTGAGGTGACAACCTCACCCAACGTCCAACTAAAATGACATTAAGGAAGCGCTTGATGGGAGGCAACCCACTGATTTTAAAAAATATTTTATTTTGATTTGTCATTTTATTTATTTTTTATTTTCATGAGTAAAAAGAAGTATGACACTTGAGCTGAGATTGTCGTAGGTATTTTGAACCTAAACCGAGAAGAAATGGTAAGTGATTTGAGCCACAGGAACTGCTAAAATTTGTGGTACGAATCAATCAGTAAGTACAGCCTAAAAATTAGTACAAATTGTTATTCATTTTTGGGTAAAAATACTTCACAGGCAGTCATGGCCTTGGCTCACGGGCTTGACAAATGCCCATGACTGCATAGTGAATCACTGCCTAATTTAAGAAAATAATGACAAAGTCATAGCCTTGGCTCATGGGCGTGACCAATACTCGTGAGCCAATATGGACACACTGCCAAAATTCTACATGGACTTACTGACTCACGTGTATGGTTCACGGGCGTGACCAATACTCATGAGTGATCCTTAACCTACTGTGTCTAAGTGTACCTTACAGGCATACCTCACAGGCATGGGTCACGACTGTGAGGTATACACGTGAGCCAGATTCTGCCCTAAAAAGGGGGGCACACACACGAAATAAAACCTTTATAAACCCACTTTTTCTCAACATATGCACCATTTCACAATTTTCTTCAAATTTTTACTTTCAAACACTCCAAAATCTTTTCAAAACCACATTGCAACCTAAGAATTCAAGGTTCTTTTCATTGATTTAAAAAGATTCTTAAGGTTTTTCCTTCTTTTTCTTCCTTTTACTGTATTTTCAGTTATGTGTTAGAAAAACATCAGATTCAGGGTTTGGTTCAATTTTGTTTATTAGGGTTTTGCTTTTGTGTTTTTTTTTTGATTGAATTTGTTATTTATGCCTTTAATTTTGGTTTATTTTCATTGTTTGGTTTGAATTGCTATTCATCATGCATATCAATTTTTATGTTTTTCTCTTGAACAATCCCTTGAGAATTTATTAGTTTTTCTTGTTTAATTCCTTGAACCCACTTTAATTTTTCTTTTACATGAATTGGGAGTGATTTGGGTGATGGTTTTGGTTGGTTGTGGTAGTTTAAGTATGTGCATGCAACGTGTTCAATGAAATGCAAAAGTGAATATGCGCTTTGATTTCACTTGACATTTCATAAATTTTATGTTGTTTGAACTTTTAAAAGACTTCCATGTCACTTTGGCTTGGTTTGTTTGTATGCATAGCACACTGAGCATGTTGCTCTATTCTCATGTTTAAGTGTTGGTTGTGCCATGAGTTTGATGTTGGTTGGAGTGAGTTGGGGTCCTTGTTGGAACCAATCTATTATGCATTTTATGCTCATTTAAACACAATGGACACCCTCTCACCCATCCTTAGTGCAGCACACGCACACTTCTTTTATGTATTCTAGTGCTTCGACCTTTGATTTTGTTCAAAGTGTGGACGGAAACTTGAGTGTGGTGCTTAGGTTATATACATTGGTTATTTGTGTGTACTTGTAGGATGGTAACAGTCTATTTTTACTCGTTGCCTTACTCACTTTCGATTTGCTCATGCTAACCACTAATAACTTATTTTGTTGTTTTTTTTTTTGGTCAGTCTTGTGCTGTTTTACATAAAATGGGTTTAAGAAAATTGACTATTACTGCATCCTCTGGCTTAAAAGCCGCAAGCAAGTAGCTAACTTCCTCCTCTCTTGCTAAGATTTCGAAGAAGAATTCCTTGGCTATCGCATTACCATACCCAACATCACCACTAGGAAGTCCACAACCTAGGGGTTCTATCATGTGGTATAACCCACATCACCCGTATCTCCAATTCCTAGAATAATGGTAGAGGGATCAATTGAAAATGTTAGGAAACAAACCCATCCACCCTAATTATATGCATGATTAGGGGTTCTTGGCACACTTATCGGAATGCGACCAAATGAGGGAAATGATATCTCAACCTAGTTGGAAGAGACTGTATGACATACATGAATTGGCATACCATGAGCTAACTTTGGAATTCTTTTGCACTTTGGTTTGCCCTAGGCAGTTGTCAATAGTGAGGAAGGCAACAAAATTCAAGGATCCCGCTCTCTGGTACTTGCACCACTTACTTAGCCATTCCATATCTCCCCGTTCTCAATTAGGGGGGCATGTGAACAAATCTGATCTCTTTTTCTTGTACTTTTTAGCTAGAGATATGAAAGTTAATGTCGCTTATTCCTTGCTGCGGATGCTAAATGAGCAAGCTAATAAGGGGATGTCGAGATGTTTACATGATGGGTCTTACATTACTCAGTTGGCTAGGAATTTGGGACTATTAGTAAGGGTTTATGATATGAATTTGGAATGGGCCAACAGAGGTATTTAACACTGTTAATATTCAATATATGTTGCAAGAGAAAAAGGGAAAGCAGCATCGATCAGCCTTACTTCAGTTCCACCTACCAAGGTCGTCTCCTCTTCTTCTTCAGATGAGCCACATTCACTTGCTGCTACCCCAAGGGCGAGTGTGAAGGAAAATATGTGGCGCATTCAGGAAAATATTAGCTGCATACAAAGGTAACAACAAGTTATCTTGGACGAGGTTAGAGAAGAATGTAAGTAACGTAACTAGGTCACCAAAATCCTCTTTAAAATCCTGAAGAAAATGCATTTAAAGAAGCCAAGGAGATCTTCCTCTCCTCTGATCTATCCAGTAATAGCCCTAGGACATCTAGGTTCCTCCTTCTCCATGCCACCAGTATCGAGTCACCCAGGCACTTCATTGTCATCACTGCCAGTGGAGGTGAAAGAAAGTTCTAAGCTAGAGATAAAGATGCATTCAGGTAGCCCACTGGCCACTGCCTCCCACTCTAGTAGCAACCCCGAGACTGAGGCAAATGATGCTGAGGATGGCAATGATAACAGTGGCTCCTTGAGCCCCTTTTTCTAGTGTTTTCATACTAAATTCCCTACTTTCGCTGATAAAGTGCTAATGCGAATTATCAGCCATATTTTATTTTAAGGGCAGTATTTTCTTTGCCTTGTTTATTTATTTTTGCATACATTAGGGACAATGTATGTGGGAGGATTGAATTTTGAAATGAATTGCATGATTATATAAATAAATCCCTAAAACAAGAAATAACGAATCTATGCACAACACATAACAAGTTTCACTTGCATGATGATAAGACTTTAAAATTGAGCAAAATTTTTTTATCACTTACATAGATTCTATTTTTTACATATTGTTTTGGTTTTCAAATAAACTTTGAACATAGTGGTTGATAGTATTAATCCACTTAGTACGGTTCCTACGACTAAATTCTAGGGTGTTTGGTCACTGATTGAGCTTTTGGTCTTTTTTCTGTGCTTGAGTTAGATTAGGAAACTAGAGCTAGTACTTGAGCTCTTGATTGGCTTTCTTAGGGAAAGGAACAAAATAATAATAATAAGTGCACTCATGAAAAAAAAGGCGTAAATATAAAAATTGGGACTTCGAAAATGATAATATATTCCATTGGTTTCTTATTGTATAAAGCCAAATCTAAAGCGAAACCATAAAAAGTGCTAGTAGTTGGCTAAACATTTTCGTGACTAGTTGAGTAACCGGGGGTCGATGCCACAGAGCATTTACTTTCGCGTCAAAAGACTAATGATGGGTTTGGCTAAGTTGGGTCCCAAAAATTTTTTGAAAAGTATCATGAGTAATCGCATAAAAGTATCAAAAGAACAATTCCAATTACCCAAGAAGATCGATTGAGTAGTTCGAGGAATGCTTAGGTTGAATGATTCGATTCTAGCTATGTTTTTGAATTAAGTGTTCAAAATTGTGATTGAATTGCCTAGGAGCTAAGTTGTGGGAACAGTACCTTCATGGACTCCGGAATTGATTATAATGTTCTTGGTTTAGTTATAAAACTGAAGCCATATGTGAAAATTGGATGTCAATTGCAAGTGGTTTTTACCCTTTTTGTTTTTCTCAATTCCTGAGTCTTTGACGATTGCAAATGAAGAATTTGTGTAATTATGTTTAGGTTTGCTTGAGGACAAACAAATGTTTAGTGTGGGGGAATTTGATAAGGGCCAAATATAGCTAATTTACACTTCATTTCTTAGCCATTATCCATATCCAATTGCATTTAATTTGTTTGTTTTAGAGTGTTTTCAATTTTTCTAGTTCTAGGTACTGATTTAGAGCCAAATAATGGAATATATCGAAATGGGCATACAAAAGGAGTAAAAAGAGTTGAAGGGCAGTCACGAGTATAGCTCACAGGCGTAACCAATGCCCATGAGCCAAGGATGAGCTAATGTTTTTCAAGACGTCAAAGCAAGAATTCAAATAGAAACCCTATGGTTGATCACAGGTACAGGTCACTGCAGTGACCAATAGCCGTGACCCAGTAGGCAGACACTGTTTTAAGACACAATTCAGGCCTTGTCTCACTAGTATAGGTCACAGTCGTGAACAGTGGATGTGACTTCGATTTCTCCAGATTTTTACAGAAAATCAGAATCCAGAATTTTTCAAAGTCATTAGCTTAAAAAGGAAACCCCAGCAGAGCTAAATATGTAGAAAAAGCACACTAAGGAGTAACAAATTAAACCAAAACAACAGATTAAAGTGGAGATTAAGCAAGATTCATCAAGAATTGACAAGATTTTGGGTATTGAATTAATAATTCCTTATGGATTTCTTAGTTCTCTCTTCTTTTCCTTTAATTTCCTGCTATAATTTTGCTATCATAAACTAAATCTTTTGGTTTACCTAGATTAGATGAGTATTAGCTACTTTGTATGGATTGATTAACTTTACTACTCAATGGATGTTTGAAATTTTCTTCAAGTAATAATTTCAATTTATATTGTCTGCACTTTTCATCTACAATGGTTATTGATGATTATGGTTGCCTAATCTTTACTAAAGATAGAAATTTTAAGTATTGAACACTTGAAATTTTTTGGGTTTGCTATGATTGCTAGAGATACATTCATAAACACCCAGTGTTAACTTTATTTCATATGAATCATAATGCTTTTCCTAATAGATTTGTTATGAGAAGAGATTTCCTTCGTTTATGTAGGATTTAGAGGTTTAATTGCTTGAGAAAGAATTTAATCTAATTTTGAATATGAATAAACCCACTTGAAGTATAATTCCAATTTCCATTGAGTTATTGATTGCCCGTACAATTTAGTCTAATATGAGTCGAAGTCTAGGTAAACATTTTTCAATCTTGATTTCGATCTTTAAATTTTTTTTCTTAGTTAAATGTTTAATTTAGTTTAGTTAAAGTTTAAATTAAAACATAAAATAACTTCATTATCTGTAAGTTAAACAATAGTGGAGGAGAGTGAGTTTGTGATTAACTGATCAAACATACACGAGTCCTTTAGGAGAACGATATTGAGATTCACCATTTGTATTGCTTGATACGATCCCGTACACTTGCGAGTGTGAAGCAGAGTTTTTCTCCATCAGCCAATCTACTATAAAATACATTGCTAGATTTATTATACAATGTAGGGAGTTGGATAATTTGAAAATTTTATTAACTTCAAGATTAGGTTGTTTCCTAATTCTTTAACTAGTGCAACATTTACTTGGCATACAACATTGCCTCAGAAATCTATACTAACTTGGAAGGACATGGTGTGCCAATTTTGTACTTAGTTATGTAAAGCTGAGCCTAAAGTATGCATTATGGAGTTATCTTGAGTGACTCAAAAGGCTAAGGAGTCTACAGATAGATTTGTAGAAAGGTTCAAAAAGATGAGGAACAATTGTAAAAGCTTCCTATCAAATATAGAGTTTGTAAAAATGGCGCAAGGACACATTGATATAGAACTCAGGAAGAAATTCTAAGTTAAGGGAATTTTATAATTAGCTACTAAAGTCACTAAGTATGAGTAATTAGTGAAGAGAAAAATGGAGTTGTGCAGTGGAGGAAAAAGGGAAAAATTTTAAAATTTTATTTTATTAATTGTTAAAACATTTTCAACAGAAGGCATCCAAGCAATTATATCAAACTCTTTGATTAAGTTGCATTAATAAATTTAAGGACCATTTTACCTAACAAGCTTTGACCATCAATTTTATGCAAAATACATTAACTACGGAGAAGAGAGTTTTGAGTATCAAATACCTTCTTCTCCATCCTTCATTAAGCTCCTCAAGTGTGAAGCCTCTGAATTATTTCACACCCAGCTTAAGTAAGTAAGGACTCTTTTTGTACTTGATGATGAAACTGATCCTATGCTCTTTAGGTTACACTTGATGTTATGTTCAAGTCCATCCTTTAGTTTATGGAGAGTATAAGAGACTTCTTAGTTATTTCCCTTAGTTTAAGAGTTAGAAGAAGAAGATAATTGAACACTTTAAATTTTCTTTTTTTTTTTTCTTGTATCAAAAATATGAAAAATGATCTCTTGTTGTAGCATTCACCAGATAAACACTTTGCCTTTTAAATGAATTTGTTGTAGAGACATGCCACTAACTTGGACACATGTCAAGACCTAGTGCTTTGAATGAAAACACATTTCATGATACAAAATTAGTAGAGAGTGAGTTGTCATCACTTTAGTTAATCAAGAATCTCTACATAATTAATGATTAATTATCTCATAATTAAAAATTTATTTTTCCTTAGTCCAAGTCCAATTTCTATTTAGTCCTTAATATTTTGCATCTCATACAAAAATGACTAAATAGAAATATACTCTTTGTGAACTTCAAGCATGCTAGGGTCTTTATAAATTTAATTCCTAGTTTAATTCAATTATAATTAATAATTAATTAAATACTTTAATTAAATATTAATGTATAATATCTTTATCCAATGCTCACTTAATACTTTATGGTGTGTGACTTACTAGGTTCATGTCCTAAATAGTAACAAGATGGAGAAAACTCTTTTCTCTTTATTTATGTATAGAGTCCCTATTTTATATGTAGTCCTATAAGTTATGATTGATGTCTAGCATAACATATC
>CAOJBK014204519.1:0-13805 GCA_948294925.1 Codiaeum variegatum | reverse complement strand
TCTTAATCTTCACTCAAGTGATAGGAAAACATGGAGTAACAAGTAATACCATTATAACATTAAAGTAGATGTCACTTGTCAAGACCTTGAGACAACTAAATAATATACAAAGGCATCCTTTATCACTTTCCTTACAAGATGGAGGCATAAGGAAGCTAAAATGGTCAATCATCCATCCAAAGCAGAATAAATTGACATTATCATAAGAAAACACCTCCCTCAATATCAAAATCACTTGTGTACCTAATACCTCCTTACTTTCAAGGCTCTCATTGCCACCTCTCCAAAATTGAGGGCCTAAATCTAATCTAGACAAATCAAGTTTTCCAAATACCATAAAAGTAACACTGGCATAACCAACTAAACAAGTTTCACCACCCCTACCTTTGCTATTTAGAAAGTAGACAAGGTGAATACTATCTCTACCCAGCTTTTGAAACTTAAAAAGAGTCTCTTATCTTATTATGTCATTGATCATGGTCTATTAAATAGCCTTTGATGCAAAACTCATCCAACTATTGGACCCAAAGCCTTCTTTAAACCCTTTGCCTAAGGGGTATAATTCTAATGAGCACTGTGACTATCATCAAGCACCTAAACATAAAACAAATGTATGTTGGGTCCTAAGGCACCACATTTAAGATTTGTTAGACATCAAAGAGATCATACATGCTACTCCCAAACCCAATACTACCTCCAGTCATTGAAAGGTCCAATGACAAAGTAAAATGGACACCAATTCAAGTCTGTGTATGAACTATCCAAGTCAAGTTATTCTCAAGAATGATTTTTTTTTTGTATTTCTTTTAACTTAAGGTTGTTAAAAAAAAGGAAAAGTTATCTTGTTTACTTCAAATCTGTCATCTATTTATTTTTCAGTCTCTATTTTATCAATAAGATAAATGAATTTTAAGTTTTCATTTTCTTTATTTTCCCTTTCTATATGATGTGTTGAATTTAATTTGAATAAGGCAATCTAAATGAGGAAATCATATAAAAATAAAGACATGAAAGAAGAGGCAAAGTGCCACTCCATCAAAAAATCCCATTTTACATTTCTTGAAATTAATATGATCACATGATAGGGTTTCAACCAAGATAAATGAAAGGCCCCAACTCAAATGCCTAAGGCAAATGGCCTTTAGTAGAAACATGTCTTATATATATAGGCATATTTTATTATTTTATTTATATAGGGGGGAAACCACCAAAGTTAATAAGGTTAAGGTGATGAGAAAATCCCTATCTAGGACTAAGCAATAAAAGTTCAAAAGAGAAATACAAACAAGAAAACAAAAATAAAACAAACACAAAAAGAGAAAACAAAACTAATAAAGTTGTCTTCTGTGGTTGGACAAATGTCTAATCCTAAAAGAAGAGATACTCAGTGCTGTCACATCATAAGGGAAGGATGGATCAAACGCTTTAACCTAAAGCAAACAATGGAACCAAATCAGCTGAATGCAAAGTGAAAATCAGGTTTGGCACTATTAATGGTAATATCATTCCTCAATAACCAAATACTCCAATAGGTAGCAAAGAATATGGTTTTTAAAATTTCTTTTGGAATTTTCCAGTGACAAGAGACAATAAAAAATGTATGAAATAAACAAAAAATCCTAGCATAATAGAAGCAAAACCCCACCAATTAAGAAGATAGCACCAAATTTTCCATGATAAAGTATATTGCAAAAAGATATGATCAATATCCTCACCAAAGTGACCACACTTGCTGAAAAAGTTAGAACTAATAGTACAGAGTCCTCTAAAAAATAAGAAGTTGCGAGTGACAAGTCTAATATTAAACAAAAACTAACTAAAAAGCTCTACCTTAGTAGGAATGAAATTGCACCAAAGATTAACATTACCATACCATTGAGAGACGTGAGTATGCATCACTTCAAGACACATAGAGAAAGCACTGTAATCATGACTAGAATTCAAGGATCAAGAAAGCCTGTTAGAGGAGCCAACCTTGGAAGGGAAATTATTGATCAAATAAAACAACTCAAAAGACAGTTGAGATTTCGTAAAGCTAAGCTCATGGTTCCAACCAAGACTCCAATACCAAGTTTACCCCTCTAAATGCCCATATTAGAAATATAGAAAGTTTTATGACTACTAATAGAGTACATAGAGCCAAAGGAACATTATTACACTAAAGGTCGAGCCAAAAAAGAATAGTAGTACCATAACCCAATAAAAAAGTGGCACTACTCAAGATTATATCATAGAGAGGACTATTAGAGATGAGAGTAGACACAATACCTTTCTAGAGTTCAAAATAAGATGGTTTTAGGTCTTGAGGAATGAAATTAAAATGAGAGATTCCATTTTAAAAATAAATAAGGTACCTCCAAAGAGAACCATGAATATCTTTCAGAAGGCAAAGCCATTTGAACAAAAGAGCTTGATTATGGAGGTCAATGTCTAAGATTCCAAGGCCTGCCAAACAACCAGGCTGAGATAAAAGCGTCCATTTCAATCGATGCATAACATTACCTTGCTCACCACCTTCCTTGAAGAAGGCGTTGATATGCTTATTAATAGAGCCAAAACAGCTTAGGTATCCTAAAAATCAATGTAAAGTAGATGGCTAGAGAGGTAATACAAGATTTAATGAGGGATAACCTACCTGATTGAGAATGAATTTTCCCTTTTCAAAAAGCCAACCTTTTCTTGATTTTATCAATGATCGAATTCCAAGTAGAAATCTTCTTAGGGGAAGCTCCAAGTGGGAGACCTAATTATGTAAAGTGATAAGAAGCCACTTCACAAAAAAGAATAGCTGCAATGTCCTCAATAACATTGTTATCAACCTTAATTCTAAAAAGAGAGCTCTTGTTGAAATTAATTTTCAAACCAGAAGTAATAGAGAAGCAACATAACATACTAGCAAGGTTACTCCATCTAGAAGCATCAAGCTTACCAAAGATAAGCATATCATATGCAAATTACATGTGAGAAACTGTAGGACCAGAGGAAGACAACTTGAAACCAGATAGTAGCTTGAGATCAACCATTTTGGAAATAAGAGCAAAAAGGGGTTCCACAACCATATTGAGCAGAAAAGGTGAAAGAGGGCAGCCTTGCTTAACCTTGTTGAAGAAATGAAACTCTTTGGTGGGAACCCCATTAACAGGAATAGAAACTTTGGACATGTCTAGGCATTCAAGAATTTAGTTGCACCATTCGCTAGCAAAACCCAAGCTTTGAAAGACCCAAAAAGGTATCACCACTTCATTAAGTCAAAAGTCTTTTCTAAAAAAGTGTTGAAGAGAGAATGACCCCTATTATTTTTCCTGTAGGAGTGTATAATTTCATTAGAAATAAGGAAACTATCCAAGATCTGGTGGCTTGTATAAAAAGTAGATTCAGTGGGGATGATGATATCTCCAATCACAAATTTCAGCCTGTTAGCTAGAAGCTTTGCAATAATATTGTAAATTCCATAGACAAGTGAGATAGGCCTATAATCCTCCATCTTAAATGCAAAAGTACTCTTAGGCACAAGAGTGATAAAAGAACTTTTGATATTATCAGGTAAGGATCTAGAAGTATAAAAATGATTCACCAAGGCAAAGAGGTTATGCTTGATGTGATGCCAAGATTTTTCATAGAAAAATAAGTCAACACCATCTGGTAAAGGCATCTTGGAGGACCCACACAACCAAACAACTCTTTTCAACTCCTCAAAGGTAAAAGGTTCCTCCAAACTAGAAGCTTGGGAAAAGGAGAGACATTTGTGATTGAGATTAATGATGGAGGCATTCAACAAAGGATCCTTATTGAAGTGGGAAGAATAATTCTTTTAAGAATCATGTGAGATGGAAGATTGATTTGAAAAAACATTAGCACCATCATAAATACTCATAATATAGTTTCTGCACCATCTATTTGAGGCGAGAATGTGAAAGAATCTTATATTTTTTATCCCCCAGCTTGCACCAATAAACACTAGATTTTTGCCTCTGTAAAGGTTCCTACTGCTTTAGAAGTTTCTCTTGATTGAGTTCAAGAAAGGAGACGCAATGAAATTTAGATCGAGAGGCTCCTCTACTGAAAGGCTAGGTCCCATTGATGCAAGCAAGCTTCTATACACAAAATAGGTTAGCAAGATAGCCTTGTCCTCTAGTTGAGGCTTCAGTTGTTGTGGAGCCGAATCATTTTGGCTTTGAAAAGGAGATGAGGTTTGACTACTGGGTGACTTGCAACAAGTTTGAGAAGATGGTTGTCAATATATCGATCTTCAAGCCTATTACTTAGAATTTGGTGGATCAGATTGGGAAGCTCACCAAAGACTAGCTTGATTTCAACAATCTCCTAAAAAACCTCTTTAGAAACTCCACTATGTTGATTGAAGGGGCAAATATACTATGAGTCAATCCTCTTATTCAATATTTGGAGGATTATGAGGCAAGGTTTTTGCTCTTAAAGAAGTTTTGAGCTCTTACTCCTCTCTTCTCAATCCCTCTTGAGCCTTTGAGTGTTGACTAGGCTAGTCCTTCAATGAGTGAGAAGCCCAACTCACCACCACCATCACCATCATCATCTTGATCTTCCATCTTTTCTTCTTCTACTTATTCCCCTTCTTATTTCTCTCATTCTTTCCATTTTTCTTCTCTCGATTCTATGAGAGGATGGCTGAGTTTTGGCAAGCTAGATAGTATGCTAAGGCTATTACCCCTTATAAAGTAATTCCTCTTCATGCCATGTACTTCAAGGGAAAGAAGAGGGGTAAGGTTTGAGTGAAGCGCTCTGCTAGGGGCCCTTTACGAAGGATCAGAGTTAATAAGTCCAATTCTTTTCCCTTTGTTATATTTCTTTTATTACTTCAAAATGTGTTATTTTTACTAAAATTTTATTTTCTCTATATCCAGTTGCGAAGGATGACATCTTAGTCGGAGATGCAAGCCTTCAACTATGCATGGTGCTAAGCATGCTACCCTAATTACTAAAGGGAATACTTGCATTAAGGCCCTTATCACTAGTGAGGTAATTTATTTTCATAATTTTTTGGCCTTTTCTTTTTCTAAATTTTTTTCCTTCTTTGCCTTATGTTTTTTTTAGACTGTCGCGGAGGGGCCTAATGGCAAAGAGGCTATTTCATATGGAAGACTTGAATCCACTGCTCTTATTCATGAAAGGGATGTTATTGAATTTAGTAGGCTCTTCCTAAGCCTTAAGTGGTCTTGGATGAGGTATATATTATCCCATCTTCTATTTTGCTAATTTAGCTTATTTATATTGATGTTGCCTTTTTTTTTTAACCTTTTCTAGGCTGCTAACGAGGTATCTGTCCAAGGCACAGAGGAGGAATAGGTATCTTCATGCCCTACATCTATTTAGAGGGATACTTTGAAGGCTACTCCCATATTTCTTACTCCTTACTTTAACTTGGTGGAAGGGATAGGCCTCAAAGTTGAAGGTAGCACAAAAAAGGGTAACGACCACCCTTTGGTAGTTGCTGACCTATAGGTGATGAACTCAGAGGTTCTTACTAGTAGCTATCTTGTAAAAAAGGTGATGCATGTAATGGTGGAGAGGAATAAAGTTAGTGGGGCATCTATTCCTTTGACTCATTAAGAGGTTGTGGGCACTTCCAAAGCCACCCAAGGAGAGGCTAGCTCAAACAAGGATAAAATAATGAGGTGATCTAGCCAACAATCTCACCATTCAGTGAAAGGAATTCCTACACATACCTCTAGCCTCCCTTAGTACTATAGTCTTATTCCACTTCCTCAAGATATTCCTTTATGGATCACCTGAATGCATATTTAATGAGGGACATACTTTCAAAGGTTCTCTCATATGATGTTTTTTCTTATCTGGAGGTAAGAAATATTATGTTTCCTTTAGTTAAAGACTGCTCTCAACACTCTACTATCTGACTATAATGAATCCCATGGTCTATTAGCCCTTTGAAAAGGCAAAGTAGAGGGGCTTCATAGTATGCTTGCTGAGAGAGAACAAGCTATGTAAGAGTAGTGTGACATAGTAAACATGGCCTTGAATAAGAAATCTAAAGCCCTTAAGGAGATATCCTCATAAAAGTATAAAGAAATAGAGGACCTCAAAGCTAAACTCTAGGTTAAGGATAAGGAGGTCTAGGGGATAAATTCCTTTATCATGCTTCTAGATGACTGTTGCAATGCCTTCATAAATGAGAAGAACTTACTTATTATGGACCTTTTCTTAAAGGATGAGGCCTATGAGTTTATGAGCTATAAGGGTGAGTACTATGCTAACCAACTGAGGAAAATCCTACAGGACTTTTTGTCTTCAAGCTGGATGAAGAAACTTAAGAATTCCTTGGAATTGAAGATTGTAACCTTCATCACATTAAGACCCTTAAGATAGTGATGAAGGATTTTATAGATGTTTCCATTACTTATCATCCCCTTTCAACCTATGATTTCAAGTTTCCTCATCTTAAGGATTATTTACAATAGTTGGAACTTCCTTCTCACCTCATTATGGACCTGACAAAGACAAGAACAAGGCCCCTTCAGGAAGCATCTCCAGTGAAGATTTGGAAGTTAAAGTTAGAAGTCCTTCATATACATCTAAGGTTTCATCTTTTTCCATATTTTAGTACATTTTGTATTTCTTTGTATACATGTGTACATTATCCTATATTAATGGAAATTACAATTTGTCATTTATCTTACTTTTCTTTGTTCATTTATCTTGCATTTCATGTTTATTATTTTTTCTATATCTCCTTAGAGAATTCATGTTACCTTATCCTTTCAGTCCTTTGAGAAGTTAACTTCTATTTTAGTGAAGCTTTATTTTGTTCCACGATTTGATAAGTTTTGATAATCTACTTTGGGGAGGTACCTTTATTAAGGACTTTATTACTTCTCATTCGATAACACTTTGCTTTGGAAAGTTCATTTTCCCTTTGGGGAGTGCCTTCGCCTTGGTGAGGACTCATGTTTTTCCTCAATAACTTATTATTTCTCCTTGGAGAAGACTTTGCCTTGGCAAAGCTTTTGTTTTCCCTTGGTGAGTGCCTTCGCCTTGGTAAGGACTTATGTTCTTCATTAAGAATCTACTACTTATTCCTAGAGAATGCCTTCTTTGGCAAGGGGTTTTTTGCCCTTGGGACTTTTACCTTGGTGAGGACTTATATTCTTCATCAAGAACCTATTACTTCTTCTTACATTGGAAAGTGTTTTATTTTCCCCAAGGTGAGTGCCTTCACCTTAGCGAGGACCTATTTTCTTCTATAACAACTTATTGCTTTGCCTTGAAGAAGACCTTGCCTTAGTAAGGGTTTTGTTTTCCCTCTAAGGAGTTCTTTTTTCTTGGCTAGAAATTTATTCTATTTATGTTGAGACAAATATTGATGGAAAATGCTACTTTTTTTCATTAGTTTCTTTCATCACTAATAGTATATTTTCAACTACAATACATTTCATGTATAGGGTACATCAATCCCTTCAATGGTTCTCAGTTTATAAGTTTTTAGCCTTATGTATTGATGCACTATGAATGTTCCTTTCCATGTGTGGGACTTTCTTTCATCCCCTTCTCTTTTGTTTGTTACTTTTAGGAATCTCATTACGTGGTCTCCTTCAGCAAAATTTCCTCTTTTGACTTTTTTGTTAATGTAATTGGCTACTCTATTTGTATAAGCAACTATTTGAATGGCTATTTGTTCCCTTAGCTAATCCAATGAATCCAGGTCTACCCTTCAAAGTCTCTTGTTCTCTTTATCCGTGTAGTAATTGATTCTTTCACTAGGTAGGTTAATATCTAATGGGATCCAAAACTTCAGCTCCATGGTCAATGCAAAAGGAGTCACCCAAGTAGGTTCCCTTAAAATGGTTTGGTATGCCCATAGAACATGGTGAAGTTTTTCAAACCTACCATACCCTTATAACCACTTTTTCATCCTTAAAGAATAGTTTGACTCATTATTTTTGTTTGCCTCTTTCTTTAGGGGTGGGCGACAGAATAGAAGTGTTGCTTTGTGTTTACGCCATCATATAAATTTAACTTTTACATTGTCAAACTAATTTTTGATGTTGCTAATCCATTAGCATGGAATTTCAAACCAACATATGATGTTCTTCTATAGGAACTTGATTACATTGCTTGTCGTTATTGTAACCAACATCTTTGCCTTTACCCATTTGGTGAAATACTTTATTGCTAAAGGAACTTTCTCTGTCTAGAAGCCATCAGAAATGGAACCATAATGTCAATGCCTTATTTTGCAAAGGCCTAAATGTCAATGTCAATGCCTTTTTCTGTTTCTCAATAATTTTATCGAAAAATTTCTATCTTTTACGTATTTCTTACCACACTCTTGAATACTTATTATAGCACCTTAAACAACTTAAATTCCAGCAAAATCACAACTTAAAACCATACATGTGCATTATCTCTTTTTGACTATGGATTTAGAAATAAAAATTAAACTAAAAAGAAAAAAAATTTAAAAACTATCTAAATTAGTGAGTTGTCTCCCACTTAGTGCTTCTTTAACATCATCTTAGCTAGACATTAAGATAGGATTAACCTATCGAAGAGACATTAAACTTCTCACCATGGAACCCAAATTTATTTTATTTGAAACGAGACATTCCATGGTTTCCATTCTAGCACTCTTTCAAGTTTTGCAAGCAAGAATCAACAACAAACTTAGGTAGCCAAACAAGATTACCTTTTCCATTCAATTTTTTCTCATATTCTTACCTTTATTGCCTATTTTTGGCTTTCCATTGCTTTGGCATCCATTCTTACCTTCAAGAGTTGTTATGCTTATTGACTCTTGAGTCGGTTCATTCTCTACCTTAATTGAAGGTAAAATTTCAATTTGAGCATAAGGTTTAGGCTCTATAATTTCCTTCACAACACAACTCTCCAAAGAAGCACAATTAACCATATCAATTTTATCATTTAACATCTTAGAGTTAACAATGGTTTCACATGATTTAACTTCTTATTATGCAATAGTGAGTGCATGATTCTTTGGTAATTGAAAAATAATATTATCATTACTCACTCTTCGAGTCAATTTTCTCTTATTGACATCTATGATGGCTCTAGCAGTTGCTAAGAACGATCTCCCTAAGATAAGTGAATTTTCAACACTTTCATCCATTTCAACTACAACAAATCAACCAGAAAGATAAATTTCTCAACCTTAACCAACATATCCTCAACTATCCCCTTAGGGTAATAATATATTTATTAGCTAATTCAATTATGAGATGTGTTGTTTTAGGTTCTCCTTAACCTAAGGCCTTAAAAAATTTTAAGGGCATAATACGTACACTTTACCCTAAGTCAGCTAATGCTTTCTCATTATTTAATCTACCTAAGAGACAAGGAAAAGTAAAAATCCTTGGATCATTAAGCTTTTGAGGTAGCTTAGTAATATTGCAAGAAATCTCCTCGGATAGTTGCACTATGGACACCTCCTTCAACTTCTCTTTCTTCTCAAGCAACTCCTCCAATGTTTTCACATACTAAGGCATTTGCATTAAAGATCTAACAAAATGCATATTTATATGTAATTACTTAAAAAGATCTAGAATCTTACCTAGCTGGGTGTCCAACTTCTTTTCCATTAGTCATGCGGGAAATGGAATAGGTAGTTGCATGGATCAGCCACCTTATGAAGCTTGGAAAGAGTTGGGTTCTCCTTCTCTTCCTCAACCAAATTTTCCACTTTCTCCACCTCAACAACCTTAACCTTTGCCATTGTCTCTTTATTTTCCATCATGATATATTCGAATGAAAAAAATAGCCTTAGCTTGCTCAGGTTGACTTAGAAGCTTCCCTTGTTGCGTATTGTTCATTTGTGTTGCAAGTTGACCCACTTCTCCACTTTCCTCATTGAAGCCTCTATAGAATCAAAGCTTCTATTATTTGTATTTTGAGTTTAGGCGCTTACTTCAATAAACTTATACAATGTTTCTTCCAAACTTAAATTCCTAGGTTATTGAGATACAAAATTTTCTCCTTGATATGGCCTTCTTTGAATGACTTGAGACACTTGAGCATTATTGTTTCTCCACCCAAAGTTAGGGTGATTCCTCCGACCAGTATTGTATGTGTTTGAATAAGGGTTATTTTGAGTCCTAGGTTGAAATCCATTAAGTACTTGAGCTTTCTCAATCTCACTAGGTGTAGAAACCCGTTAAATTACCGCAATGGCAATGACTCAAAAAAATAACATTTTAAAAATATTAAAAAGAATCAATTAAAATAAAAATAAAAAAATAGAAAAACAATGGAGTCGCCACTGATCGATTTGTTTTAAAAGGCTCGGTAAAAAACCTTTAAAAAATGAATTCGTGAGTTGCAAATACTTAGGGAAGGTATTAGGCACTCCAAGTACTAATTTTTAAAAATATAATTTTGGTCTTAAAATATTGTGTTTCTTTTATTTTACTTTTAGAGTGTGTGTTAAAAAGATAAGCAAAACGAATAAAATAATATATAAAGTTAAATAAATTATTTTTAATTCAATTTTAATTTTAAATTTATTAGTCGAATTAAAACCTTTGGGCTTAATTATTTTACTTTGACCCAAGGCCCAAGACCCAACTTAGGAAAAGTGAAGATTTTACAAAAATAACTCCAAAGCCCAAATTACTATGTAAAATGAAAATGAAAATGGTTATTATTTTTATATAATCATTATCCTCTCTTTTCCAAAAAAAAAAATGATTAATTTTCAAAAAGTGAATGTAATATGATTTATAGATTAATATAGATTTACAATTTAATGAACATTTATAATGAAAATAATAAATATAAGAAGGAAATATTAAATAATAATGTCCATTTTATAAGTTTATTGTTTAATAATTACAAATTCCAAGTTATTACAAATTTCAAAAAGAAGTTCTTGAACTTGAATGCTTCGATTTCTTAATCTTCACTCGTTCGGACTTGAACTTTAAAGTCAATGATCGAAGCATGCCTAAAAAATCCTAGATATAATTTTATAAGAAAAATAATTTTTATTTATTATTTGACTCAGAGTATTTTTGTCATACTCTAGTATTAAAACATTTATTGAAAACTTTTTTTTTAAAAATATTTTTATGAAAATAATATATGTTTTTATAATTTTATGTAAAAAAAAAGGGATAAAAGACTTTTTTATGCAAAAATGATGATAATTTGTAAAAACTCTTTTGTAGAAATACTTTAAAAGAGAAATATGCAATAAAGATTTATTTCTTTTTATAAATATATGATGAAGAATTATTTTTTTAAAACATATTTTTTAAAAATATTAAGCCCAAAAATTTTAATCTAAGATTTTCCAAAGTTGATTAAAAGATTATTTATTACTCATTTTTAAGGAAAAGACTACTATTTTAACATGTAATATCCCATCATGAAGAGATGTCTCATTTCATCACGAATCATTCGAATAAAGTGTGGTATCCTGAACACTTTATCGAATGTCATAATAAAACAAGTGCCTTATTTAGAAAAATGAAACTAAGTTAAATGAGTTTTTATATGCAAAGTAGTGAATATATATTAAATGAATGCAAATCTAAAACTTCAGTTTAAGCATAAAATGAAAACATTTATTTGAGATCCTTTTTCAATACTACCAAACTTAAAAAGGGCATTAACATCAATATTCAAGGATGGAAATATAAATTACACAGAACTCAGAAAATGAAATTAAACATGCCCCTCTTCAACATGGATCACAATGCAGAAGCAGCAGAACCAAAATAGAACCTTTATAACTTAAAAAGAAAGAGGATTTGAAATCAGAACCTAACTATAAAATGAAACAGCCATATTAACTCCAGAAATGGAAAATATTAATAACACAGAACTCTAAAATGGCAAGTTTTTATTAAATATAACCTTAGGCTAGTCACCCTCTGGACCCTATAAACTAGAAAAATATTTTCCAAATCCAAAAAGAACATAGAATGCAGCAGAATCAAAAATAAAATCTCAGCAAATTAAGTAGAATAGAACCAAATTCATAAATCAGAAAGGAAAATCAATCAAACAATACACAAAATCTAAGTAACAGAATAACATATTCGTTTATAGAGCACAAACACCACCAATAGTTCATCATTGGGTGACAACTAAACCTTTCTAGGATGAATTCCCAAGCTTTGGACTAAATATTACAACTAACAGAATCTCCAAAACCCCTCAGAAGAAACCACCAAAACTTAGCCAAAGCAAGACACAACAAAATATATCACAACAATAAGTATAGCAAGGATTAACATTGGAATTTGTAACAAAGAGTATATTAGCTTATAAGCAAACAAAAAGCAATAACCAAAATCAAGAAACTGGCAATGAAGGCTCGATTCAAGCATTTTACCTTTATTTTATGTCATTTTTTTTGCTGTTACTACTACTGTCTTGATGCTTGCAGTAGGATCACATTATTGAAGACTGATTTCTCTAGTTGGATTAGAATTACCAGCACATGAAGAACATTGGTCAGGGGTGGCTGGACGTTGTGTCCGGAGATAACCCTCCAACACTCAAGTCAGAATCTCTGTTAAGATAGAAAAGCTCTCAAAGATGGATTTTAGCTTAGAGTGTGCTTTTCGTGTAAAAATTACCTGTTATGGGACTTTGGATGTTGTATTTATAGAGTGAACACCCTGTTAGTGAGACATGTGTTTGATCTGGGTACATTGCAGGGTACCTTATAATGGGAAATGTGACATCTATCCCTGGTGACCTCGATACACCAAAGGCTAATAAGATAAATTCTGTTGGATGCTTGGGGGTTTGGACAGAACCAAGGTGTTGAAGGGCTTAGACGAACCCTAAATAGTTAGTCAAGGTCGAACTTGTCTAGTGTTGAGCCATATCAGTTGTCCCCTAAAGTATTAGCACTCGAAGGCTCCACAACCCAAAGAGTGCTTAAGTAGGGCTCCTTAGGTTCAAAAATGTAGGCCTTCGATTGGGCGGTCAATTCTAATTTTGAATTTGAAAAAGAGGCAAGAAGGCTTGCCCAGCTTCTAAGCTGACCTGACGTGACGTTTCTCTGCCCTGTACATGACCTTTAGTCAGGCTTGGATGAGACCGTTGCATTTTCCCATGTAACAACACTTTCTCTATAGCTTGTCCCTATTTGCCATGTGGAGGGACATTTTTCAATGATCATGATGAGCATCAAAGAGTCATCATGATCATTAAAGCACGTTGCCGCCTCTGTTCGCCACTTGTCAGCCATTTCCCTTAGGCTCTTAAATGCCTCTGGCCACCTATATAAACCTGTTCTCTTCTCATTTTTCACATTTTCTGTTCATCATCTTCTCGTTGTCTTTTTGGTCTTTTCTGTCCTTTGCTTCTTCATTGTCTTTTCCCTGCTTCTTGCCTACTTCTCTTCTATTCTTCAATGGCACCACCACAAAAATAAACCAAGAAGTATTTTCTAGAGATGGAGAAATTTCAAAAGCAAAGTAAGGCTCAGGACACTAAGACTTATGTAAATAACACAGTGAGACCTCATATGAAGGACATTTCTCCCATGTCCTTCAAGTTTGGGACCTTTTAGGAGAACATCGATACCTTGTCTGGCTATATCCACATTGATCTGCTCCGTTTTGGATATCAATCATTCAAGCCTGAAGATGTTTCAGGCTTTCTTCAACCTTGCAGCCTCCAGTGAACCCTATATTTGGTGCTTCCAGAAGAAGCCGATGCGAACCTTGTTTGGAGCTAAGGAAAATAAGGTAGATGATAGGAAGAATAAGTTCTTCTTAGTTAGAGTGCTAAAGCCGCTCAAAAAAGGCCAGGTGGGCTTCGGGTTCACTGGTGAATATAGA
>CAOJBK014200469.1:0-22620 GCA_948294925.1 Codiaeum variegatum | reverse complement strand
TATAAAGTGTAAAAATGAGAAATTTTGAAAAAATATTCATATTTCGCCGATTTCATGTTGTGTAAAGAAATATTTATATTGAAATCATAAATAGTGCTAGTAGCTGGTTGGCATTGTGAGTAGCTGAGTAATCGGAGATATGTACCACAAAGTGTTTACTTTCGCGTCAAAAGGCTACTAACATTGCTAGCTAAGTCGGGCTCCTTGAAAAGTATAAAAAATGCATCAAGTGCTCAAAAACGTCAAAATAATTTTTTGAAAATCTAGTCATTACCTGAGAGAAAAAATCTTTAAATCTTGCTTGAGTTTGATTTTGCTACTTTTGAATTGTGTGCTCTATTTTATAACTCTTGGTTTAAACTTTAGAAGTATAAATTTTGTCAAGGATATTTTTGAAATTGATTACTATGTTTGAAAAATTACTTTTGACCAGTAGATATTAAACTAAATCCTTTATGAATGATATCTAGTATTTTCTTAAATTTTAATTAGAAAATAAAAGTTTCTTTATTCTATCCATGGTCATGAGTTAGTTTGCTTGAGTACAAGCAAAGAGTTAAACTTGAGGGAATTTCATGTTCCTAAATTTAGATAGATTTTCTTGAACAGTTTATGATAAATATTCACTAAATTTTAGAGATTAATGCCAAATTATTTTCTTTATTTTAGTTATTTTTATTTCATTCGATTTTATGTTTTCTTTTAGTGTTTTTGTAGTTTTGCTAGTGTTTTAGGTTAAAGTGGAGAAGAACGGTGTTGAAGATCGATTGATAAAGTTTGAAATCTTGAAGTTAAATTTTGAAGCTTTTTGGAGGCGAAAAGGAGTGGAAAAAAGAGCTTTCACATCTACACAGTCATACTGAAAATGTTGCACAAGCTGTGCCAGAAAATTAAAAGTTGTCCAAGTTGTGCTGAAAATTCTACACAATCATGCTGAAAATTATAAACAGACTGTTCATAATGGTACCTACGAAAATAACAAGTTTTTCCTCCTATTTTCATATTTGGAGGGGTATTTTAGGTAATGAAAAATTTTTAGAAAATCCTAATTTTAAGAGATTAATGAGAGCTTCTATAAATATCATCAAAAATACTAATTCTTAGAGGAGGATTGGAGGAACTCAATTAGAGTCCTCTTTTTGGGAGATTTAAACTTTATTTTAGTCTTCGCTTTTTGGAATTCAATCATAACTAAAGTTTTCAATTAAATATTTAGAGTTTGATTTCCTCTTCTTCTTTAATTTAGTTTTTATTTATTTTATCATGATTATTGTTAGATTTATTATTGCTTTTCTTTTTATTATCATGAGTAACTAAGTTTTTAATCTATGATTTGGGATGTAGTTGATTTAACTTATTTATGTTTATTGTTACTCGATTGATTTATTATTTTACAATGAAATTGCATCAATTGGTGTAGGATTTAATGCTAAATTTACTTGATCACTAAATTCTTGATTTAAGAAATTAGGTTTACAACCGAAAGCTGTGATTCGATTTCAAAACCTTCAATCAATTGACATAGGGAACGTGTTACTTAGAGATAAGTACACTCTTATGAGATGTTAATCACTAATTTCACAAAGCTTAATGAATTCAATTTATTTGTTTATTCTAATAACACGAGAGTAAAATTAGGAGTAAATTAGATGTTAGTAATTCACCTTGAGAGAGGGCTTTACTAAATTTAGGAAATTAGGTCTTGAATTTCATCATAAGTTAATAAATCATGAAAAGTATACAATGATCATAGATAGTTATACCCTTGGTACTTTATACCCTTTCCTCGTGGGATCGACACTATACTTCACTACTATATTACTTGTCGCTATTTGTGCACTTGCAGTAATTGCCCAACACTTCTCATTGGTTGTGACAAGGACCATGAGAGCTCTCTGGACAGGTTCTTGAAAGTTGGCATGAACGCTTGGGCAGGCTGTGAGAGGAAGCTGTGGCATGAGAAACAACACTCCATTAGCTTCTCATGGGTCGTACAGAGACCATGAGAGCTCTCTGGACCTGAGGCTGATGCTGGCACGGGTGATTTTCACTGGCAGATTGGGAGGCCGTGGCAAAATTGCTAGGCAGTACAAAAGCCTTTCAAGGGCATTGTCACGGCCCATGACATGGATCGTGAGAGCCTTCTGTAACTGCAAAAAGGGGGCCCCATTTTTGTGTTTTAAACTCCTTTTTAAGCCCCAAATAGTGCGATTCATGCCTCCTCATTCAATTTTCTACAAATTCTCTTTTCCAAACACCAAAAACTCTCTCCCAAACATTCAATTCTAAAGATTCAAGGCATTTGTTCAAGAATTTCAAGTTTTTCTCTTTTTATTTTCTTTTCTTTTTGCTCTAGTTCTTGCTTTGTTTAGTTAAGGTATGTTAGGTTTGTGTAGAAACTTTGTTTTAGGTTTTATAATCTTTTAAGTTTTTGTTGAAGTTAGTTAATAAAACATGTTATTATTTGTTAACTAAGAGTTAATTGCTCTTTAAATTGTGTTATTTTTCACTGTTTTGAGTGGTTGTGTGTTAGGGTTTTTAACCCAAAATTTTTCAATTTTCTTTGCTTGAATGCTTTGGGTTTTGTAATTAAATGCCTTGAACCTTGTTTAAGTTTTACATTTCATGGATTGAGAGAGTTTTGTGGTGTGATTTGCTCATTTTAGTATGCTTGCAATGTGTGCCTACAAAGTGTTTGACAAAATGCCTAAGTGAGTTAGGGGTCAAGTTTTGCTTTATTTTTCAAGCATTTTGGAATTGTTTAACTTTAAAAATGACCCCCTCTCATTTTGTTTACATTTTCTTGTGCAAACACCACACCGAGCACTTTTTCCCCAAAATGCCAAAATTTGTGCTATGTATGGAATATGCTAAATGTGGGGGGACTTGAGTGGGGTGCTTAGGGCTTATTTTTGTGGTTAAGTTTGTGATTTTTGCATGTTAGTAATAGTATAATCCTAGTTGTTACCATGCCAATTTTTAATTTTTACACTAACTGCTAACAACGATGGTTTGCTTTGCTTGGCTCTTGTGTTTTGTGTTTTGATGGCAGATAATGGGTAAGGTATCAACACCACCAAAAATCGTTGCCTCCTCCAAAGCAGCCAGAAAATTCCCCACATCTTCAAGCCCACTCGTCAAGAGGCAACAACCCCAAGAAAGTCCACACAAGCACCAATTAAAAAGGGAAAAAGGACTCTAGCTTACAACCTCGATCACCCGTGTGTCAAATTCGAGCAAAATGATAGCAGAATAGGTTGGAGCTAATTGGTAACAAAAAGTGGTTCACCTCATGTTCGGTGGACTGGAATCATATAAAAGGATGTGATTGGGAGGCTAATTTCAAAGATATGATTCTATAGCCCGGATGGAGGGAGTTCTATGGCATTGTTGAGTCGCCTTATAGGGAGCTCACATTTGAGTTCCTCTGCACCTTGGACATGGACCCAAAGGAAAAGAACTTGACAGAACAACACATTACCTTCCAATTAAGGCTGAAGACATTTACTAAGAGCATAAATGACTTGGCTATCGACTTCGGCATTTGTAGGTCGGAGGATCTTGCATCATCATCTTTCGCAGACACATCTTCCGATTGGGTAGTTGGAGTCCATGAAAAGCTGAAAAATATTTGGAGAGAGTTTGCTCCTTTTGGAGGATCCTTTGATAAGGGAAAGGTTAAGGCTTCCAAGTTTCATTCTATGGGTATGAGGTGTGCCCACTATATAGTGAAGAGGTTCATTGCTCCCTGTACTGGTTCTTGGGGGCACGTTACTACTGCCGACCTCTTCTACATGTATGTGATGCAGAAGCACATCAACCTCAATGTCACTCAATGATTGGTTAAGATGCTTTTTAATCAAGCAAATACAACAAAGAGTGATGGTGGTCTTCATGGAGGAAGTTACATCACCCTCCTAGTGAAGAGGCTCAAAGTGGCAAACCACTTGAGCATAATGAGGAAAGACAGTGACATGCTCTTGTTTAACCAGAAGTGCCTCTCTAACATGACGCATGGACCAAAGACTCAGGTACCCCAAGCTTTTACTCCCCATTTGGATACTTTGGCATTTCCCCTTCCACCGGTTCACCCATCTCCGGTCGGACCTTTTGTCCCTCCTAGGCCATCTTTAGCAGAGAGCATGTACCAGATCCAGGAGGACATTGGGAGGGTGCATCTACAGCAAAGGGAGATTCTAGATGAGATGAACCATGAAAAGAAGCATCGCCATTGGCTAGGCAAGGTCATGCCCAAAATATTGAAGCATTTAGGCTTTAAAAAACCTATGAGACTAATGTCGCCTCAATGACCTGGTGAGACTTCCACTATTCTAGTATCCACTATACCTCCTGCTACATCTACTAAAGAAGAAGCACCTCTAGCCCTTTCTGGCATTAAGCAAGTTTCTGAGAGCAGCAATGTGGAGACAGAGACTCATGAGAGTGTGTCTCCTACCACCGAGACACATTCTAGTGCGAATGCCCAGACAGAGGGCGAGGACGAGGTGGGGTATGCATCTGATAGCCCCAGTTTCTGAAGCATGGTTCAAGGGCCAATTTCTCTTCTCTCTCAAAACTCTTTATCTAGTTTCTTAGTTTTCTTTATATTAAATTTGTATTTATTTTTATGCATGTTGAACTATTTCCTTTTTTGCTATTTTATTTGACTTTGGGATTATTGTTATATTTTCTGTGGTTTTGTTGTGAAACCAAAAAGACTAACCTTGATATGTAGCTTAATTCTTAACTTCCTAGCTCGGATTATTATTTTGGGAAGGCTAGACACCTTCCGTTTCAGGGCAGTATTTCTTTCCCCCACTCTTGTTCCTTATTTTTACACACATTGAGGACAATGTGTGATTTAAGTGTGGGGGGTGAACTGTTGCTTGTATGCATGATTGTATGATGATTGGATTTTGTTATGCATGAATGCTTGAAACAGGAACAATAGACTAAGCACAACACAATACAAGTTTCACTTACCATTTTGTTTAGGACTTTAAAAAAATTGGACAAATTTTTTTTTTTTTAAATCACTCCCATAGACTCTAGTTTTCACAATAACTTTGGTTTTTGCTTAAACTTTGAACATAGTGGTCAATATTAGGAATTCACTTGTCACGGTTCCCACGATTAGGCTCTAGGGCATTTAGTTACGATTGAGTATCTAGTCCTTTTCTTTGGCATGAGTTAGGTTAGGAGCTAGAGCTAGTACTTAAGTTTTTGATAAGTCTTCTTGGGAAATGAAACCAAAATTAAAATAAAGTGTACTCATGAGAAAAGTATGTAAAAAGTAAGTAAAAAGAGACTTTGAAAATTATTTTCTATTCCCTGGTTTCATATTACGAAAAGTGATATCTACAAGCAAAATCATGAATAGTGCTAGTAGCCGGTAAAACAAGTTTGTGACTAATTGAGTAACTGGGGGTTGGCGCCACAAAGTGTTTACATTTGTATCAAAAGACTAGTGATAGATTTAGCTAAGTCGGGTCCCTTAAGAATGTGAAAATCTCATGATGTTTTGCACTAAACAAAGGAAAAAAAATTTCGGTTCCCAAGAAAGATCGATTGAATGACTTGAGGAATGCTTAGGTTGAATGACTTGATAGAGCCATTTTTTGGGACTAGATACTCGATGTGGTGATTGAATTGCCTTAGATCTAGGTTGTGGGAACGTGCCTTCATGGATTTCGAACTCGATTATTGTGTCCCTAGTTTAGTCATGAAACCAAAGCATCGTGAAAACCAAGTGTCTATGTGAGTGATTCTTGCTCTTTTTGTTGTCTCGATTTTTTTCTAGGTCTTTAATAAATTGAAAGTAGAAATTGTATTAATTGTGTTTAGGTTTGCTTGAGAACAACCAAATGTCCAAGTTTGGGAGAGTTTGATAATTGAAAAATTACACATTATTTTCCCCCATATCTTGGTGAATTTTTCTCTTTAAATTGAATTTGATGTCTTTGTTCTAGTGTTTTCAGCCACTTTTAGGTAATCAAATGAATTCCGGAGCTAGGAGAAATTATTTCAAATTTCGGGCTCGAAAGGCAAGGAAAATGGGCCAAAATAAAGCGAAAAATCAAGTCTTAGGGCTTCCTCACGGTCTACCTCATGGCATATGAGATAGCCCGTGAGAAATCTTTAAAGAATAGAGGACCAAAGCCTGTCATGGATGGCGTCACAGGCTGTGACAGAGAAGCTGCAACCCGTGAGAGTCGGAAAAAATAGGGGGAAGAGAGATAAAAACTTATCACGGGCTCCGTCACAAGCCGTGACAGGGACCATGAGAGCTCACTATTTCTCACCTAAGGCCAAAGGCACAGTGTCATGTCACAGGCAGTGGCATGGGCCATGAGAGCCACCCGTGACAAGCCCTCTGACACCTATAAAAAGTGTAAAATTGCACAAATTAAGGGACTTTTGGCCAAATTTTCACTTGAAACATTTTAAGGGTTTCCAAAACCCTAAAAGGAGCCAAGAACTAAGGAAAATGAGATCAAGGAAGGTCTTTGAAGGTGTATTTTCAATCATTATCCCACATTAGAGCAAGAATAGCATGAATTTGGTGGAAATTTCATTGAGACTTCATGGATTCTTTAAATTTTTGCACTTTCTTTTACTTTTCTTATTCTTTCTCTTTAATCATGAACTAAATTCACTTGTCTACCTATATTATCCAAATATTACTCTACTATATGGATTAATTAATACTTTTCTCAATGAATATTTAGAGCTCTCAGCAAGTTTGGCTTTTGATTTATACTATTTGCAAATCAATGACAATAGTATGTTTATTCTTGATTTTTGTTGTTCTTACTTTACTAGAAATAGAAAGTTTGGATCTAGAACACTCAAAAACTTATGGGTTTGTTATGTTTGCTAGAGATAGATACACAAACACCTAGGGTTTATGGTTTTCACTAATTCTTTATGTTTTTTCTAATTGATAGGATTGAAAATATATTCATTTCTTATTACTTAGAAATTAGGAGTTTAATCTCTTGAGAAATGGTTAAACCTAATACTTGTGAAAAAGCCACTTGATGATTGATTGAAGTATTCATTGAGAGGTTAGTTAATCTTGCAATTAAGGTTAATACGAGTCGAAATCTAGGTAGATGCCTCAATCCATCATTAATTTCCTAATTTGATTTTCAATTTCTTTGGAATTTTTCCAAGTTCAAGTTTAGTTTTTTAAGTTCAAAGTAGTTAAAATTAGATTAACTATCCAAATTAATTGTGAGCTAGAGAATAGTTGAGTAGAGTGAGTTGGTGCATGATTGATTGAACCAGTATAATCCCTTGGGAGAACAATACTGGTACTCACTGATTTTACTACTTAATATGACTCTGTGCACTTATGTGTCTTACGATCGGCACGTATCAATGTGTCAACAATATTTTTACATGGAAGAAAATGCGCCATTTTAGAGAATCTATCAACAGCAAAAAGAAAAAAAATCCATTTGCCTTTAGGTCTTTGGCAAACACAACACAAAATCTATTGATAAATCATCCTAAATAGCATCAGGAATAGGTAATAGCATAAAAAGGCCAGTGATTTGAGTTTCTCCCTTGGATGTTTGACAAATATAACATCGAGATAATAGTCACATCTCTCCTTAGCTTTGGCTAATAATAACGCCCTTTGACAACTTGAATGGTCTTGTCTCTCCTAAAATGTCCAGCTAATCCTTCACTATACAAATCTTAGATTTTAGGAACCTCTTTATCTCCTTTCCAATTTTAGAAGGTGGAATTTCTAGAATAGCCTTATATTTGGTAGGATCTACTTCAATTCCTCTTTTGTTGACCACATAACTAAGGAACAATCAAGATGAGGATCCAAATATACATTTGGAAGGATTGAGCTTGAGATTTTACTAGCAAATTTTAAGGAAGAACATCCCTACTACTTTTAGGTGTTCTTCGGTAGTGACGGCTTTAATAATCATGTCATAGATATAGACCTTGATGTCTTGATGCATCATGTCATGGAAAATTGTTGTTTTCATCCTCTGATAGGTGACTCTAACATTCTTCAGTCCTAATGGAATCAATCGTAGCAATAAGTACCTATATTCAGTTATGAAGGAAGACTTCTCTATGTTAGGAAGGTGGAGAAGTATTTAGTTGTATCCAACTACCAGATTAGTTAAGGAATCCATCTCTAACTCTACTAGTTCATCTACTTGCAAGTCAATGTATGTTAGAGGGAATTCTTTTTTAGGGCAAGCCTTGTTGAGATCTCGGTAGTCAAAACACATTCTAACTTTCCTATCCTTTTTAGTTACTAAAACTATATTAGCTAACCAGGATGGGTAGCTAATAGGCTTGATGAAGCGGCGCTCTAATTATTTGGTAACCTCTTCTTTGATTGGAATAAACCATTGGGGTTGATACACTGTAACTTCTATTTGACGACTTGAAATCTGGATAAGTTGGAATCTTAAGGATGATAATGCTTGGATTAAATTCGGTTGTGTTGCTTGGCTTCCAGGTGAAGCAATCTTCGAAGGCTTTGATGGTTCCTTCAGTAGAAGAACTATTTGAACATGCAAGTGCAATGAATGTGGGTCTTGGAATTCCATGTGTTCTACCATTTATGGGCTCTTTGATTGTAACTTTTATTTTGTTTATTTATTATTCTTTTTTCTTGATTTATTAAATTCATATTCATTAGTTAGAACATCAAAAGAGAGCAATGAGATAGAGTAGTACAAAGAAAATCTAGTTGTTTTATTGATTTCAAATAGAGAAATGCATTATTTATTACATGATAAGACTCAATAAGAAAAGACAATAAAAGAGGATAAATTCTTGGGAGGCTAGTCAAGTTCAGCTTTGAGAAATATCTTATTCTTTTTCCTTTGTGATTTGGGAGAGGTTATTGTTGATGTCGGGTAGAGGAGTTAGCAAGAAGAGCTCTTTAGCATCAATTAAATCTTGAATTTTATGTCTCAAGGCCTTACATTCATCAGTCTTATACCCAACCCTTTAGTGATAGACACATCTCTTTTTTGGGCCGTAGTTCTTGAGAAAAGGATTCAGGATAGGCTTTGGTTCCAATGGAATGATATCTCTACCTTCAATGCATCATTTCAAGATGGCATTAGGAAGGACCCCACTAAAATCAATGAATGTTCTCCTCTCAATTAGTATTGGCTTGCAATTAGAGATGGAATTGACTCCTTTATCCTTAGCCACATTACCTTAATGAGGCTACTTCTTGAATATTGAGGAGGAGAATGAGGTATGTGTTTCATCCTTCATAACACCAGAATTAATATCATCCTCTAGGCAAGAGGCAGTTACAAAGTGCTTTAAAGTTTGGCAGATATTGTGTGATTAGTCGGTCTCGATACATAGACAGTAAATTCTTAGCTATCATGTCCACCTGTTCAATTTCAAATGAACAATTAACCATTTGCGAAGCTTTCTTTCTCTATCTTATCATAAGCGCAAAGAAGGTCTCCTTTGGATTTTGTTTAGTGGTCTTGAGGTCTCTTCTTATTACATAAAAATTGACATTGTAATGATATTGCTTGAAAAATACATGACAGGTGGGTTCTTAGTTCCTCTTTTGACAATCTTTAAGATCCACAAACCACCTTAGGGCAGCCCTAGAGAGTGATTAATGGAATAGTTGAATAAGGAGCTCAGCGTCCATACTAAGAAGATATAGAGTGTCATCATAAATCTTGAAGTGGGTCTTTGGGCAAGTGGTGCCTTCAAATTTCACAATTGGTGGCATTTGGAAGTTTGTAAGAAGCCTAGCATTCGGAAACTAAGGGATGCAACATCCATCACATCATCCTTTTTTGTAATAAAGTTGAGAGTCTTCTAAACTTTCTTATAATTCTTTATCATAATCTTGAAGAGTGGGAACTCTGGAACCTCCCTTTGGAAAGGATTCGCAAGAGAGGAAGTTGATATGTTGGTGCCACAGTCAAATTGTATGGCAATTATTGGTGGAGGGATGACCTCAACTTCAATTTCTCTACCATTATTGGCATTATATAAGGTAGTACCTTGTGAGGCGGGTGCAATGCTGATGGGATGATCCCAGCACGAGATAAAATGTTTTGTACTTCTCCTAAGATGGTGTCCCTTAGGTTGACCATCGTCTGATCTTATTTCTTTATGTATTCGATCAGTGCATGGCAGCAAGGTCAGGATTGGCAGCAGTAATGTTGTCAATTATTATTGTGCGGTTATTGTTGTCTTAAGACACGGTAACCTTAGATAAGGAAAGAAAGGGTATCATCATTTTTTGGGAATCAAGGCCATAACATATGGGTCCTAGACACCTAAGGGATGTGTTTGGTTTATGTTTAAAAAAGATAGGAACAAGCTTAGTGACATTCCAATTTGTTCATAATTTTGTCATATGAGTAGCATGATGCATTCATGCATGAATGAAAAATAGTTTCATGATAACAAGACTTGTATTTATCATACATTTAGTCCTAGGGAAAGGATCTATTGGCCAATACATAATTGTTTAGTGGTGTGAAATTACTTAACAACTAACGACGCGATATACCTAACTACATATGAATCAAGGAGATTCATATGGGTCCAATGATTACGTATAACCTCATCATCCCAACTAAAAGGATTAACGGATATGTCTTGGGGTGGAAGAATTTCACTATCGACAAAGTAGTCCAAATGATGGAATTACTTTCTATCCTTAGTTTCTTAAAATAGGAAGCATGTGAACTGATGCATAAAACCTAGTTCACTAAATGCTTTGAGCTAAGATGTTTTGATAAAAGATATTATACTTTCAAAAAATCAGTCCCCAGTAGAGTAGTCAGTTGTGAGGTCTCGTCTAGTGACTATGCGCCTTAATGGGTAAGCTTAAGGAAACCATCCTTCTTAAATGGATTGCATTTAAAAAGTGGATTAGGTCTCATAGATTGACACCACTCCCACCCCCCACCCTACCCCCCACTCCTTCACAGGTTCATTTAATGCAAGTGTGAATCTGAGTCGCCATTTAATCATTTTAAAGAAACTAGTTTTCAAGACATGATTAAAGAATCCCATTTCACTCCATAGAAAAATTTTATCTATGTCAATGGAAAGGGATGTACCTTCAAACCATGAGACAGATTTAGAGACTTATAATTTGACAAAATGTTGTGTAAGAAACTTAATTCTTAACACCTTCGCTCGTAGGATTGTAGGAATTTGGTTAAAATCATGATTTCATGTATGCATGAGTAAGTATAAAGGATGATGCATGAATAGATATAAGCAGCATAATCATGATGTATAAGCATAATAAGGATGCATGAATATGAGCATAGCAATGAAAGAATAGATAATTATTTACAAGATAATTAACAATTGAGGGATCCCCTCTTTAGCTACTTGCTTACTAGAAAAGGCTCTCATTCCCTCATAGTAACATATCAAACAAACAAAGAAACTTGAAGAGGAAAGATTAGTAAGAATAGAATAACAAGAGAATTGGCATAAGGAAAGGGGAAAAAAGAAAATAAAATGATTTTGGAGTTGATGTCCTTAACAATGTAGGGAATGTCTATGTATTCTTTTAAATGGGAATCAAGCCACATGCAGTTCTCTCTTCTTGTGAAAGTGGATTTTGAAAAAGATTTGAGAAGTTTAGAAGCTAATTGAATTTAGAAAATAATTAATTAAAATAATCTTAATTCAAAATTAGGGAAAGAACACGATACATTGAATTTACAATGCTTGGGGATAGAAGACTTAGAGGACTTTCAAAAGTCTAATCTCATCTCCATTATGAAAGTAAGAAGAGATTAGTGACTTATAATAATAATAATAATAATAATAATAATAATAATAATAATAATAGAAAAGAAAAGGAAAGAGAGAGAGATAATAATAATAATAATAATAATAATAATAATAGAAAAGAAAAGGAAAGAGAGAGAGATAGAGAGTTCTCAGTTAACAATTACTTTGATTGTCAAGACCTCAGATGTCGAGGTGTGTTGAGATGCATTGAAAATTGAGCCAGGAAGGCTATTTTTATAGGGAGTCGAAGGGCAAAATCATAACAAATCGAGTAAAAACCCACAATAAGCTTGCGAGTCTCTCAAAAGCACTGCAGACCCCTCAAGGAGCATGTGTGCCCCTTAATTTGTCTTGAGATTCAAGGCTTGGTTTGGTCAAATTTTTGGTCCACAGTTTGATCATTTTTAGCCGATTTTTATCCTTATTATGGACTTTTCAAGCTCCTTTTGAATCCGATCTGAATCCAATTTGAACCTATAGATTTGTCTCAATGCATTAATCAATATGGTGCCAAAATTAGGGTTTATAATAGCCCATTAAGAGAATCAATAGTTGTGAATTATGTATGTTGTAACTATTTGATATGCATTAGCAAAGCTGAGTTGAAAGTTAACCTGATACTATTGCCACTTCTTGAATTTGATGTGATACTAGGTATGCATTGGTTGCATAAACACCATGCAAAACTGGATTATTTTACTGAAGTAATTTTCATTGAATCATCAAATCAACCACGAGTTGTATTGATAGGTGAAAGAAAGATTATATTTGCATGTTTGTTTCTACTATAAAAGCTTTCTAAATGGTCAAAGATGGTTAAGATGCTTATCTTGCTCATGTGGTAGATACCATAGCTATAAATAATTAGATTCAGAACATTCCAATGGTAAATGAACTCCCAAATGTATTTCCATTTATTGGATTTTCCGAGTACTACACCAATATCACATTTCACATTACAAAACGTCTCAAGTTTAATTGAAAGAATTGAAGACTCATTTGCAAGAACTACTTGACAAGGGATTCATCAGGCCTAGTGTATTACCTTAGTGTATCACCTTAGGGTGTCAGTGTTATTTGTAAAAAAACAAAGATGGCATAATGAAACTTTGTATTGATTACAAACTAAACAAGTTCACTATGAAAAACAAATATCATTTGCCTATAGATTATTTGTTTGATCAATTACAAGGGACACATTCTCTCTAAAATTGATTTAAAATCGGGCTATTATCAGCATAAAATTTCAGAACCAAATATATTAGACTACTTTTTGGATCAAGTATAGACATCATGAATTTTTGGAGATGTCCTTTGGTTAAACATCAAAATTGTGCCTGCGAGGGGTATAAAAGTGGATCCAAAGAAAATAGAAGCTATAACGAAATGGAAGACTTCAAATAATGTTGATGAAATTCTTGGTTGAACTGTCCTCGATGATATAAAGAAGCAATGTGAGCCTTCAATCAGCATTTCTCAAGTCTCTAAGAGTACAAATTCAGTTGCTTATGACATAGCAAATCATGCTAGACCACTTGCAGGGTTAGAATGACTAAATTTTGTACCGAGTTATGCTGTTTCCTCTGCTGTAGAAATTCCTATTCTCAATGATATGCTGCAACTTTATTTATCAAAAAATAAATTGGTAGAATAAAATACATTTTAGTAGAATAAAGGCTTTAGATGAAGAGCATTTCAGAATCTCTAGCAGAAATTTATCGGGATATTTTTTAAGATTTCTGGAAATTTGTAACCAACAGATTCAAACTATTCAAACTACTGCATTTTGATAAAATAAGGAGATTAAAATGTTAATAATTTTTGAAACCCCATTGTAATCTAATCTTTACAACGCAGACAAATTACTTCCATTAACCACCATAACAACAAAACTACTTCCATTTTTAAGATTTGACAACAAAAGCTTTAGACAACAGAATAAATTGTTTTGTCATGTATCATGAAAAATTGGCTAAGCGTCACTGAGAGGCTCATTCATTTCTCAAAAGGAGCAAAAGAAAATAAATATAACAAACAACAGACAAACTTGAAGGCTACAAAGTACTCGACCTACTACAAAACCAAAACTGATGCCACTACTCAGTGCAAGACATAATAATGACTCCATATCCTCCTAACTTGAAACCAAATAATTAAATAAACAGAAGAAAAAAAATGAGAAAAGGAGTATGCATGCATATCAAAGTCGAGAAGGAATCACAAGAAGATATCCATGAAGGAATATCTAAAATTTACACCCAAAAGACTAAATGTTAAAAGAGTTTTTTAGTGCATGAAATAACATTTCCTGTGGACAACCTTCAACTCAAACTCCCAACCAGATCGCAAAGGAGTTCCAAATAGTGGAAGCTCTTTGCGATCACGAGAGGAGGCGCTTACTTGCCAAGTAATGTGGGGAACTCCAAATGAGATTCAATTGAGGGAGCTGCAATATCACGTGCATTGCCTCCAGTATATCCACCTCTTGAACCACGGCCACGGCCAGCACGACGGCCACGGACACCATAGGATCTCTCTCCATCACCGTCAAGAGGCTTCAGGAAAGTATTAATGTTGACAGACTGCAAGCAGAAACCATGTTATTATTCATGTTGAACATGGAAATTTACTATCGGAAAAAACTTATCACTATTGTGAAAAAAAAGAACAGAAAACAAAATCTGTGCAATCTGATCAGCAAGTTAAAGCATATCATTCCATAACAGCAAAAACCAAAAGAACACCAGCAATAAATAATTAAAGACAAGTCATTCCGCAGGTGAACGAATGGGGATAAACACTATAAAAACGCGGTATATCAATAACTGAACCAAAGACCCCAAAAATGTTTGCAATAGCAACCCTATCGAGGAAGCAGATTCCTTCTGCAGAAGGAACTATTCCAATAAAATTAATAATATTAAGGATTTCAGCATTCCAACAAAATTAGAACATCGTAGGAGCTCCAATAATTGGCTGAAAAAAGAAACAAAAACCCAACCGTAGAACATATGCAAAGCTCAAAGCCCCAACTTTTGCATAGAATAATCAAATCAGAGAAGAAAATATATTAAAATATATCTTTTCTTTAGGAAATGGATGTAAAGTACTAAACAAAAATTGCTCAAACTCACACGTAAATTGTTGGCATGTGATAACAGCAATTTAGAAACCCAAAAAACAAGGCATTTCAAAATATCATTACACGTATAAAAAAAAGGAAAACAAAATTCACTTAAGGAGATGCACCTTTTTTTCTCGGTCTTCTTTCTCAGCAGCATCCTTCCGTTTATCCTTTTCAGAGCCCTTAGAACCAAATTATTACTCATCAGTGCCCATCTAATTTTTTTTTCCTTATCAAGCCAAATGAAGTACATTATCAAGCAGCATTCGCAAAGCAAATGTCATTCTTACTAGTTTGATAAAGATGTCATCATTGCCCTTCTTGCTTGAAAGTTGAAGCATGGAACCAAACTCTTTCTCCACATCAACCTTTCTCTCCTCAGCTTTTGTAGAAAGCAAAGCTTTCCTCTTTCCTTCACGAATTTTCTCATACTCTTCCAAAGTCATTTCCTATTAACAAAACAGGCATTACATTAAAAAAAAAAAGACATTGACAGAAGGGGAATGATTAAAAAAAATTATTGCAATTTCTGAAAAATTAATTGGAACAAATCACAACATTATGATTAATTGCTTTCGTGCACTAAACTGTCCACATTATTAAAGCAAAGACATCAAGTTTGCACAAATGGCAAGATTCAGTACTCATACAGCCAAAGATTAACAGCTTGTTTGGATGCCCGGTAGGAATCGGTAAATAACAGAATGGAATGGAACGAAAAAGGGGAAATATAAGTAGATTACTTACCCTCCTTCGGGAGAGAAGTAGAGATGTAAATAATAGAAATGTAAGTTACAAAATGACAAAAATATCCTATATTAATTAGCATGATAACCATGGGTAATACCCTTTCCTACACTCCAACTTGGGATGTAACTAAAATGAGCAATTGATGGGTAGAGAGGGGTAGAAGTTCCCCTTCCATTCCGTTATTTACCAACACCCCCCCCCCAAAAAAAAAAAAATTTGAGTTACTCCCTTCCCAAAAAAGAGTACCCACCTACTCTTCCATTACTTACCCTCCCCTCCCCTTGCCTACCCTCCATCCAAACAAGCTGTAAAAGTAGATTTCAGTAACACATTACAACTTACACACAAGTATAATACAACCTCACTTTCTCCACAGAGCAAAATTATACTGTGTGGATCAACAGAAGACATTATTCATAATCAGCAGAGAAAGTACAAATAAGAATCATCAAAAAGAGAAGCATATGCCAAAATTTAACATACAAAATACCAACATATATCAAGTAAATTATTTTTTTTTAAAAGTAAACAAAAAATAGAATAACTAGTACTACATTATAAAAAAAATACTAAACAAAAAGAATATAAAAAATACTAACATATATCCAGAAAACATAGGCAATGGGAGAACAAATCTTAGAAACACGATCCACACTTCATCCATCCAAAACTCTTGGACCTAGATAAGAGGGCATTAAAAGCATTTGACATAACACAACTTGGATACCTTGTTTAAGGGCAGCCCAAAATTACATTCTCTGATTCCAGACAACTGCATCCTAATCACCCATCTTAACTTTAGCCTACTACTACCAACCACTTGTAACATAGAGAATTAAAATGACAACTGAAACAATTCCAAATTTTAATTTGTGCAACTAACTGAAATGTGGATTACAAGAACTAAAACAAAACTAGGTCAAGAGAAAGGAGGTGTACCTTGTCCTCCTCCTTCTCCTCTGGCTCAGTTGCTGGAGTGTCCTTTGTTGCATCTGCAGCCTCCTCCTCCCCTGGCTGCTTCTCAGTATCAATGTTCTTTTCGTTTTCAGTAACAGTTTCCTCAATTTCCCTTAATTTAGAAAAATGAGCAAACATAGATGTAATTATTTATGAATACTAAGAATTTTAGAACAACTTGATTTAATATAACAATTTACTCACGTAGAAATTTCATCAGTGGGAGTTCCCCAATTACCACGACCAGCTCCATCGCGTTTGATCTCATTCCTGTTAAAAGTGAAGAATAATCAGGACAAATCATAGTAGTAGTAGTTATTAACAATAAGGAACAAGCATTGATAGTATGGGAAAGAAATGAAATGATTATTTTACAACAAATACTAACCCACGACCAGTACCGCTGCGGCGTTCATACAACCTACGTGGGCGTTCACCTTCTCCAGTTTCCCCATTGCTGAAACCACCACGACGGCCTCCACGGAAACCACCACGTAGGCTGCCATAGTTACGCCTCTCAGAGGGCTTCCCAGTGTCTCCCTCTTCAGAAGGTCTGTATCCCCCAGCAAATCCATTGTTGCTGCCAAATTCAGCTTCAATGTTATTTGATTCCCTATTAAATCCACCACCTCCACGCCCATGGCCACCCCGTCCACCACCTCGGCCCCCACCACGGCCACCTTCACTCTTAGCTTCCCTCACTACACAAGTGTAAACAAATTAGGATTGACAAACAACAGAAATGCAACATGCAACTAAAACATGTCAAATAGAGTTATGTAGAGATAAACAAATTACTACTAACTCACACTTGAAATGGAAAAAAGCTCAATTCAAGTATGCGTGTCCATAAGCCATGCAAAAATAAAGAGACTAAGTAAATGAGAGTTGATAAATTCATTCAAATACCGCAAAATAGATAAAAACATTAACAAAGATAGCAAATCAATTCTCCTCGCTATCTATGCTATATTCCTCAGAAACCAAACAGAAAAAGATAAAACAAATAATTTCACAGCTACATATAGACAACATAAAATTGTGAATAAGAAATAAAAGATCGCTTTTGTTACTTTGAGGATAACATTTCTGATTCAAATAAATTCCAAATGAAACTTACAAAAAAGAAGGCGTAGCATTTAAGACATATAGAAGCTCACCAGCCTGAGTAGGAGGAGTTGGCTTAGTTGGAAGCTTAGCCGGTTTGGTAGGCTGAGCAGTAGCCGACGGCTTCTTAGGCTTTTCGACCTTGAGCTGAGCCGCCGCGATGAGCAAACTTGGGTCTTCGTTGTCGTCATCGCCAAGGAGATCAAAAGGATTCATGGTTGCCATTTGTTGAATGAATAAACAGAGATTAAAGCTCTTTTCTTTTAAGTTAAAAACAGCAACTAGAGCCCTCTACAGGTTGTTTAAACCCATGACTTACAAACCGATCTAAGGTTGATAAGGTATTGAAGTAGTAAAAATAAGGTAAGTTGTGTTTGGACGGTGAGAAAATGGAGAGAAAATGATGGAGAAATGGAGAGTGAAGAAAAAGTGTGGAAAACCCTAGCCAATGCGGCAGAGAAATGAGAGTGAGACCCAACCTAATCTTAAAAACCCTACCGGAAAATGTTATGGTACAAGAGGTTGTAGCTTACAATTTGTGGTTCTGTTTTCCCCTTCTTTTTTTTTTTTTTTCAATTTTTATACCCTCGTCAGTTTTTTTCTCGGTAAAATAATAAAATGGAACTCTTTTTACTTGCGACGGTTGAAATTTTTTTCCCCAAAAAATAAATTAGGAATTATTAAGGTTAAATTTGTTCGTTTGCACTTTTTTCGAACGAGTCTTGAATCCGCGCGTAATTATAATTTTTATAATAAAAATGATTAAAATATAATAATTTTATGGGTTAAATAATATTTAATAACTGAAATTTAGTGAAAATAATAAATTAATTTTTATTTTTTTTAAAATCAGTTATTTAATCTCTAAATTTTGATTTAGTACATACTTTAGTCCTTTCGTTAACTTTTGTTAATTTTTTGCAAGACTAAATTATCCCTTATATATAATAAAATTTTCATTCAAATGCCATTCTATTCATACCCACTCATTATCTATTTCTCTATGTTTATTCTTTATAATTTGGTTATTTTAAATTAATTATTGTATATATTAAAACAATTAAATTTGAAAAAAAAAATAAAAAAACATAAATCAGAATACATCAAAAGTGAAAATCATTTCCTCTTCAAAAAGAAAGGAAAAATCATTTCTCTCTCTCTCTTCAATCTCCGGTCAAAAACAAAGATGAGGCTTTCAAATAAATGGATTTTTGTAATATTCAACTATAAGTGCTCATGTGATTGATATTACTCCTCTTTTCATTTTTTTTAATTAAAAAATTACTCAACACATTCACAAGGAAAAAAATTTCAACGATAAAATAAAAGGAATCTTTTTAAAATAAGAGTATTTTGTTTAATCTCAGAAGACAATATCTTGCCGTCAATTCCAGACCATCGTTTTCGCTCCTTGCCCCTGCAATCTAACCCAAAAATAAACTTTTCAAAAACCCATCTCTTTCATTTCCAGAAAATCAAAACACAACAAATGAACATCATGCCTAAATGATTGAAATCCATACAAATCTCGAGCAATGATTGGAAGTTTATTAAATGAGAAGAATTGAAAAGGAATTCTTTCTATTACCATAACAGAGGAGATGACGACGATAGAGGTGGGGATACAGATCTTGATGTTGAAGCTGTCGTCGTCTCTCTCGTTTCTCCATGGAGCAGGCGAGGCGGCAGCTACTCGTTTCTCTAAGACTTTGCGAAATGGTGGGGAGGTATAGCTTGGCTAGATAGAGATGTTTAGATTAAGGGAGGAAAACAAAGGAAATGGATGAGAGAAAGAGAAAACGAAGTGTGTGGGGCAAGTAGAGATCGTGTTTTTACAGAAAGATGGGGATGGCATGGGGGCAAGGTAATTTAGGGGTATTTTTGGTATTAACTTATCTTTTTTTAGTTTTTAATATTTTTTTTATTAATAGAAATTGGTAAAAAATAAACAGAATGACTATTTAATTACACATTTTAATCATTAAGGATTAAATAACAGATTTTTAAAAAAGCAGGAACCAATTCATTACTTTCACTAAACCTCAATGACTAAACACTATTTTACCCTAATTTTATTCAAATTATTAACTTATTAGCAATTTGAAAAAGTTGATGATACCAATATCAATTTTTTTTAAAAAAAAATTCATAACGACAAATATAACATCAAATGATACTTGTGATATTTTGACAATATTTGGCAGGAAAAAAATGTTGACTACTATCATAAAATACTTGAAATTATGTTTGAAGCATTTTAAGGCCATCAGAATTCCTTTGAAATCCTAAAACGTAATACTATAGTAATAAATAGATTAAAAAGAGCCAAAAATGACTTAATTGATAACTGAATAAAAAACAACAACGAAAATTAAAAAAAAAAAGTAACAACTCAAGAACCTAAAATGCTAAAATATAAAAATAATAATAATAAATTTGTAATATATCAAATATCCCAAATTTAATTATGAAAATAAAATATAAGAGATACAATGGTAGAATATATAGAAACTTAAAAAGTTATAGTTGATGGCTCATACAGTTAAGAGATGAGTAAATAGTAGCAGTAGTTTTGTAGGGATATTAAGACCAAAATAGAAAGTGTCAAATAACAAAATTTATGATGATTTTCAAAAAAGGATTAGTGATTATATATAGGTTAATCATTATTTTTCTACTATGAAAACGATCTTTAAAGTGTCTCTCTAATTACTATTTCTTTTAAATGGAGTAAGTTGAGAATTAAAAAAAAATTGAAGTAATATAGGTTATTAATAATGCTATAAATTATGGTATAACTGAAATCAACCCAAAAGTTTAAAAAATAATGAATATTTAATATTAATAAAAATAGAATTATAATAATAAAATATAAAACTAATTTTTTCAACCGGTATTTTTGTTTCTTATCATGTTGACATGGGATCATAAAATTCTTAAAATTATGTTTTGAGGTATTTTAAACCATCAAAGTTTTTTTTTTTTTGAAATCCTCAAGTTTAATACTATAGTAAATAGATATCTTTTTTTTTATATAAATAATATAGAAGTATTAGTAAACTTCAATAGTTTCAACAACAATTACATAAGAAAGAAAATTTGGAGGATTATCAAACCACTTTGTAGGATCTGTCAAAGAATTAGTCACCTTAACAACAGAATTGGAAGCATGATTTGCAGAGCTGTAAGCAAAATTAAAAAGCACAAGTTGAAAATGCTTTAACAAAGACCAACAATCTTCTAACAATGGCTATAGAACTGAGTCTTGAGTCATTGAATTTAAACAATCAATAACTCCTTTGGCGTCCGACTCAATATTTAACTATGACAAAGTTTCTCTTATGCTCAACACTTCTGCTTCTTTAACAGTTGGAAGACCGAAACGAAAGCAAGCTCGAGCCATGACGAAATGTCTAGCTGAATCACGAACTACACAACCTATTCCTATTATGTTTTGCCTCTTGAAAAATGTAGCATCAGTGTTTATTTTGAACCAACCCTTCAACGGTTTTCTCCAAACTACTGAACCAAGATTAGCTTCCCCTAAAAGGTGCAGGTTCTGATTTATGCCCTTTCGTGCATGCTGCCACTGCACCAGCATTTTGCCAGCCATATTCAGAACTAGAGGTGGCAATATGGGTTGATGGGTCTTCTTCTTGTCGGGGCAAGGTGTACCCATAACACTAGAAGAGTAAACCCAAACACAACCCAATAAGTTAATCGTGACAAAAAATCCAAACACTAACACGACTTGCTTATCATTCGTGTTAACATGACCCCACCCATTTAACTTGTTAACTTATAAATCAATAAATAAGATATCATTAACTTCATATAAGCAACTGATTATGTCATAACGTTATTTAAAACACATTAATAATCCGTCTCATTCATATGAATATATGTAAATTCATATAAAGTTAATCTTACTAATACATACACAAATAGAATATAGATAAATAAAGATATTATCCAATACAATATGAATTATCAAATATGTTAAACTTGTCTCTTTTTTTTTTTTTGTTAATGGGTTAACCAACTACCCAACACGATAATTTTTGTGTTGTTATCAAGTTGACCCATTAATGACACAACATTATAACCTCAAACCCTAACATGCTATTTTTGTATTGGGTGAAGAAAATGTTATAGAGTCGCACAGCGGAAGCAGAGGAAAAATCCAAACTGTGAAAGATTCAGTTTACAGTTTTCAAAACATTTTCAAAAACATAACTTTGTTAAAACACTTTTAACAAAATTAGGTTTTAACAAAGTTATGTTAGGCAATTATTCAAACACTTTGAAACATTGCCATACCCTAGGATTTGATTACTTAAACACTTAGAAAATTTCAAACTCTTTGAAAATCAAGTTCTATGTTAAAATTCTTTTGACATAGATGGTTTAATCATTTATCAAACTCTTTGATAAATGTCTAAACTAAAGTTTGAACCCATAACTTCAACTAAGGATATTTCACCAATTTGTGTACAAAACACAAGTTAACAAAGAAAGGTTTGAAGTACGAATACCTCTCGCCCTCCTTCGTTAAGCTCCTCAAGTGCGAAGCCTTTAGCTTGAAACATACCCAGCTTTTCCCAAAAGCTTGTTCTCTAATTCTCTTCAAGAAGCTTGAATTTTGTCTCTTTGGTTACCCAAATGTTTGATCCTAGCTCCTTTACTTGAGAACTTGAGACTTGAGGATTGGCTTTGGACTTGAAAGCTTCTCCACACTCCTTTCTTAAAGGTTAACTGAAGAAGAATTTGTGTTTGAAGAACTCTTCTTCAAAACAAACTTTCACTCACAATTTTATGTGAATTTAAAGCTTTCTCTCTCTAACTCTTAGAGAGCATCTCCCTCTAGCTCAAGGTTGAAGAAGATGAATAGT
>CAOJBK014199762.1:0-10211 GCA_948294925.1 Codiaeum variegatum | reverse complement strand
CAATCTAAAAATTTTTAAAATTAATAGAAAATATGAAATTTATGAATTCTAATCAGAATTTTTCTAAATTTTTAAAACTTTAGCTTTCTTTTTATTAGGGTTTAGGATTTAGATTAAGAATTTTCTCAAAATTCATAAATTAGGATTCATAAATTTATGGTTTTATGTCAATTTTAGGGATTTTTTTCCAAATTGATTATCAACTAAGAAAAATCCCTAAAATTAATAGTAATCCCCCCAAAAATAAGAATAAAAATAAAAATTAGGCTTCCATTCCTTAGACTTTAGGATTTAAATTAGGATTTAAATTAAGAATTTTTTCCAAATTGACATCAATTTGGGGAAAACTCTAAAACTAGTGTAAAACCTAAATCTATATCCCTAATTAGGATTCCTTCATGTTTCTAAAAATTAGGTTCTATTTTTTTAGGTTTTGGGATTAAATTTAGGAATTTTTATTTCAAAATTTAATAAAATTAGAGTTTGATTTATGTTTTTTTTTTCTTAAAAAAATATTAGTTATGTGGATTTTTTCCAACATAATTTTATCCAAATTTTAAAAATTAATCTTCTGTTTCTTAGGGTTTAGGATTTAGATTAGGGAATTTTCTCAAAATTTAATAAAATTAGATTAATTTAGTTTTTTTTTATTAATTTTAGGAATTTTTACTAAATTAAAAAAAAAGTTTAATTTATGAACCTTCATTATGATTTTATATAAATTTTGAAAAATTATTAGGCTTCCATTTCTTAGAGTTAGGAGTTAGATTCGAAATTTTCTCTAAATTTAATAAATTAGAGTTTACTTTAGTTTTTTTTTTTCAATTTAGAGTGCTTTTTAAAATTAATTATCAACTTGGAAAAATGAGTAGAAATCCTAAAATTTTAAGCCCTAATTAAGATTTTTTCCAAATATTTTTAAAAATTAAACTTCTATTTCTTAGTGAATGATATTCATAATTAGAGATTTTCACAAAATTTAGTAAAATTAAAATTTATAAAATTAGAGTTGTATGTTAATTTTAGGGATTTTTTCCATATCGATTATTAATTTGGGGAAATCTAAAATTAACATAAATCCTAAATTTATAAAATTTAAGATTTTCTCAATTTTTTTAAAAGGTTTTTTATTTCTTAGAGTTCAGGACTCAAATTAGGAATTAAAAAAAAATCTAAAATTAACAAAAAATCTTAAATATTTGAACCCTAAATTAAGAGGATGCGAATGTTATTATAAAAAATCAAATATGTGCAAATAATATTACAATAACTTGTTATAGATAATGTGTTGGAAAATCGAACTAGACCAAACTAAAATTTTTTTTTGGCTTGGATAATTCGAGTAAAACGGTTCGGTTCAGTTTCAATTTTTAAAAATTTTAGTTTTCGATTTTCGGTTTGGTTTCTCCATTTGAAAAAACAAGCCGAATCAAAAAACTGAAATTTTATAATATTTTATTATTTTTTATATATTATATTATATATTTATAATATAATTTGGTTCAATTAAACCAAATTTTTATGAAATGGTTCGGTTCGATTTTAGGAAATTAAAATTTCATTTTTTCGATTTATATATATTTCAGTTCGGTTTTGATTAGTAAAAATGGATTTTTTATTTTTCAATTTTTTTAGATTTGAACCAACCGAATCGATGACCACCTCTACCTATATCTTCAATAATATTTTTTTTTTACCTACTGAAAAATGCCCATTCATTTAATTAACAATTGACAAGTCTTTACGTAATTAAATCTTCAACCATTGAAATCATTAACATTTAGTAACGCAATTGATGTAAATGTGTTAATTTTATTTATAAATATGTCATGTAAATCAAAAAAATTTTATTTTTATTTCAAATAAAATAATTTAACATTTTCTATATTTTACATTCTCACATTTATGCATTTGTGAGTCAAGGATTTAATAATTTCTTATTTCAAATCTACATTAATCTTTAATCAATTAAAAAGTTAAAATTTTAAAATCAATTAAAAACTCCATTGATGAATTTCAAACTTACTAAACTTATAAATTTGAAAATCTCAATTTAAGGGAAGGCAGAGTCACTGTGGTCTGAATTGATGGATCCTCGAATTTTCTAAATAGAGTCGTTTTAAATTTTAACGGAACTGAATCCCGAATTTTTAAGTTGGACGAAAATGGCCAGGTCTATTTATATGACACGTTTCATGTGTGGTTTCACGCCAAATTTACTTTCATTTTTGCATGACACGCCTTCGCATGTGACTACTTTGCCTGATTGCCTTTGCTTGGCTTCGAAGTCAGACGGCTTTCGCTTTTAATGCAAGTGTGATGGGATAGCATGGATAAAGACTTCTCACAACATAAGATTCATTAAGGCAAAATCCAAATATAATCACAAGAATGGTTACTCTATATCACCAGGACCAGCCTTAGTGAAAATAAGGCTCTAAACCATCAATAATTAACTTAAATTTTTAATAAAATAAAGGGTCTAATATTGTTCGCGCCTGAGCTGAGAATACTAAGTTCGCCTGAATTAAAAAAGTTTTTTAAATTACTCTATGAGTCCACTCATATCAATCAAGGTAAAAAATTAGTACATAAAAGAAAACTTTTTTTTTTGTCTTTCGTATTTATATCAAATCACAGTCTAAACAATATATATTTTTGATATTTTTATAAATAATGCAACATAACATAAACTACTGAACAAAATAAATAATCAAATAACTGACTTTGATGATTGGCTGACGTCACGCAGGTCGACTTCACCAAAGTACTGGAGGCTTCAATTATGGATATAAGACTTTAGTATCCAGGCTCTTGCCGTTAACCACTAACTTTGACGGAGATATAGGTGAAAAATTGTCACTCTTGGTGAAACAACAACAGCCGGAGCTGGAATCTAGGGTTTTGCAGTAAATTAGTTTGTTTTGAAGATTGAAGATGACTCTATAGAAAGTGTCCCTTTCCTTATATGGTAATCCTAAGGCAGTGGGACTACTTTAATTACTAGCAAACCTTTCCTTTTCATGACAGGTAATGAAATGAACTAAGGCATGTAAAATTTCCTATTTTATAAACATTCTAGTCGTTCAAGTCAGACTTTATAGGAAACTAGTCTTTCTTGGCTAGGAATCCTTTCCTATAATAAAAATGGATTCCTTTCCATCTGATAACTAGCAGTTCGCATATACATGAACAACCTTCGACCAATAAGGAAACTCGGAATTGGCAGCTTTCTAGCTGAGAAGCTATAGATCTAAAGCAAATTGAGTCTGCCCAAGCAGAAAGTACCCGTGGAACTGTATTACCGGTTCTGATTATGGACAGATTAGATCTAAGCTGGTATGGCTGCCTTCATAGCTGATTAACGGTCAAGTAGTTCAAAGCTTGGGATCTCATCTCAGTTAGAACACGAATCCCTTTTATCAAATAGTTGCCAACTAATGTCTCTTGAAATGAATCCGAAGTTTAACCTTGTATCGCCCATCTTTCTATGAAAAGAGGCCAATTCCAAGCCATTAGAAGTAGGAAAGAGTCACTCTCCGGAGAAGACAACATTGAATAAAGGATAAAAGAGGAATGAAACAATGCAGATACGGTTTTGAATAAGAACTGGGGCAGCCCGCTTCGACATCGTCGGTTGAAACGCCAGTAATTAAGATCCCTTTTCTCGCGAGAAAGGAATGCAATGAAGCTGAAAGAAAAGCCTTTCCAATATTAGTCTTCTTACTATACTAAGCAGATCAAGCAAGGAATTTAAATTACCCTAGTCAATCTAGCGCTAGAACCAGAGGGCACTCGCCTCTAATGAGGAAGAGGCTAGTCTTTTTTTAGAGTCTGATGATAAAAAAATTCAAATCGGGCAAAGAAAAGGGTAGTCTTAGACTAAGAATCTCCATCTCTTCATTTGTCCTTTGGCCCCTTCCTGCCATTTCTAGTTGTTAAATTATACTTTTTCTTTTGTTAAACTTCTAATTCCTTCATTGATGGTTCCATCAAAATATTAAATATTCTACTCCTATTCGTTCTTGTCAGAGAGATGGGTGGATTAGAAGGGCGTCAAGCTCTTCTTTCCATCCCTCCTTTCCTTGTGGTGGTCAATCTAACTAGTTGCAATATTTGTCATGCAGATAAATTCCCTTTGAGAATTCTTGTCTGATCAAAAGAGAGGGAGAGCATCACATGACTAAGATAGTTGTCGATGCACTCTAAGTCCTTCCATCTCATTCCATTGAAAGACTGGGCTTCTTTTTGGGTGGATGTAGGGTAAGTTTCATTTATGTAAAATGGATTAAGATAACTTATACCTTCTAGGCCAGGTGCACTGCTATCAAAGTCAGTACTTCTACAAAAAATGATATACTATGAAGAGCTCTAGACACATTTTTTATGCTAATTCAGGATAAGGAAAAGCCTAAAAAAGAAGCCTAGAAAAAGAAGGGACTGACTCGATTGACCTAAAAAAAATCCCTCTTTACCTTGCTCACCCATAAAAATTTAGTGAAAATCCAATCCGATAATCAAAGCCACCCTTCTCGGCTTGCTTTCTTGAGTCGACCCTTTTTTCCTAAACCCATTCGAGGGGATTTTTTTGAGCTTTGATACTTGCAACCACGTCACCGCTCAACTCTCTTTCTCATGCTGGTAGTCAAGTAAAGGAGGCTAGCTCTAAGTGGTCAGTAGTCAAGTACCAAAGCAAGATTAAAGGAAACATACAAACACTTCAATGAAAAGTTTTCTCTTGATCCACTATGCATTAAGAAAGCTAATAAAGAAAGCCCTCAGAATAAGAAAGAAAAGGAAAGGGATAGAGCTTGATAAAGAAGAGATAGCAGCTGGCAAGGAAGCTTTAAGCTCTTTAAAGTGCTTATTAATTAAAATAGATAGAAAGGAAGCTCACAATAGCACTTATAGCTAGTAGTTCTTCTTCTCCTCCTATATGTAAGTTGAATTTACTTTGGTAGTCTCGCATGCTTATAAAGAAGAAGATCCCTTTTTCGAGAGAAATTCTTCTTTTTGCGTTCCCGTCTCTCTCTCTTTCCCTTTATCTCGTGCATGGGGAAGATGTATTTCTCCAGGCTTACTACAATTTTTAGGTGTGGGAAGAAAGTCGTTGCCAGCTCCTTGAACGAAGATGCTCTTGGGCTACAAAAAGAGCACCTCTCTTCATTACTTTATTATCATTGACCGATTAATCGATCTGAGACAGCTAGTTCAATTGGTGAAATTGCTTCCCATTTCCTACTCTCTCACCCTGCTTAGGCACTAGCTTAATGTGATTAAAAATTAAGTCGGGAAGAAGAAGCCTAGCCCCAGGTTTTAAAGAAGGGAAGAAAGACCTAGCTTCAAGAGAAATGCTATTATTTTAATAAAGAAAGATCCCAAGCTTATGCTTAATTGAGAGTGGACTTGTCTCGGTCTTCTTTGAGTTTTAGAGATTCATATCAAGGTAGTTCAATTCACTAAGAAGAAGGAAAAGTGGAGTCTTTCTTAGGCAAGCCTAGGGCCTGTGTTGAGAGGAAGTGCTAAAGATCAGTATAAGATTGAGTTTAAGAACACTCCCACTTAGATTGCATTCTCTTTGATTGAGTTCCCACCTCAAGGTTATTGATTTCATAACCAGAAAGAAAGACCTCTCTTTTGGGATCAGTCACATCCCTAGATGAAGATGTCACTACTTTTATTTAATTAAAGAAAGAAAAACTTTTCGTGAGGCTGCCCTATTTGGATCCTCCCTATGTCCCAAGGTCTATAATGAGTTTGAGTTTCGACCCCTCCACTTCCTTAATTGAGAAGCTAGAAGTAGTTTATCAGTCTTGCATGAGCCCCTCCTTTTGAAAGACGTGAAGGCCTCTCTATTCGGAACTCGCATCTTTTTATAATCCCTTACTTCTTGTAAATCACCTAAAGGAATTGGTTTGATAAAAAAGCTTTCATTTTTTTTATCTAGTTTTAGGTTTGACGAGGTTCGATTTGATCTCACACCTTCCGCCATTCCTGACCAGCTGCGCGATCCATAAGAAATAGAGAAGGGGAATTGTGTCTTGCTTTGTTTTAGCTCAATCCCCTTCAAAAAGAAAATAGAAATTGTTGCATACCTACAGATTGGGGGAGATCCAATCCAAGAACTTAGAAATTAAAGCATGAGAATAAAGAAAGACGTAGATAACTTATCCCCAAGGCCCTACCTACCTTAGATGCTTTGGCATAAGGTTTCCAATTAGAAAACATTAAATCTTTCCCAGCTAGCCCGTAAATGCCTGTCTTACTTATATTACTATTAGTAGTACGTGAGCACTTACCTAGCTTGCACCAATTTGCTTAAATCCTTATAAGAAGAAACTTTCTTATACCATAAGAAGCAGGACTTGTATGCTTGGTTAGGCAAAAAAACAAAGGAAACTGCCAACTTGACTACCATTCAAACAACTCTATAAAAAATAAAGGAATTACCAAGCCTACCCTATTACCCCAACTCTTGGCACAGCTTAGCCCGTACTTTATTGCAAGTTCTTGGTAGGGTTTTAGGCTTGTCTTCACCTTGCCTTCAAATGAATGGAAATTAGTCCAGGTCCGAACCACCCCTTACTGCTTGGTTCTTTTTACTTTTACTTCATTTTTTAGATGTTTAAGACCTATAACCAATGATCAGAGCTTTACAAAAGCTTACTATGAATCCTAATCCAGCAACATTAGTAACGTTTAGCATCTCAAGTAGGATCAATCTCTTGATGATGTGACTAGGTTTTCCTTTTCTATCTAATGCCGATCCTACTCTGGCTTATTAGGCTTCTCTTATACCAATGACTTGAGCTTGTCTTGGATCTCTTTTTTAACAAATGGGACTTTGCTTGTATGGCTTGGCACGCTTAGCTTTCAATCAATAAACACATGGATTTCTTTTCTAAATGGGATTCTTGCCCCATGTCTTACCTATAAAAGGCAGGAATTTATTAGCACAGATGACTTGCTTGCATACCTTCTCCGAGATATCGAAAGGGGGTTCAGGCTGCCATTCAAGAAAGCGCTTTCAACACATACCAACACAATCATTTACTTAGGAGTCTTGATACTTCCTTAGCCTTAGAGAGACATATTGCCAAGGAATAAATACACTTTACAAAGAATATACTTGACTAACAAATGAACATTTCATGCCTTTCCGCATAACTTTTCCAATCCAATAGAGGTCGTGTACCATAGTTCTAGTTAAAAAGAAAAAATGGGCTACGATAGAAAGAAAAGATAGGGTAGAAGAGAAGCAAGATACGACATTCATTTTTTAAAAATAGAACAACTCCAAATAACACTAGACTCACAAAGGGAAATGACTCTCTATTAAGCTCAAACTAGCCACCTTTTTTGGTCTCATTTCACGGATGTGGTTTGTTTCAAGAGAAAGATACCAAAACGGAGTGCGCAGGAGATAAAGGGGAAAGATGAACAAAGAAGCCTAAAAAAAGGGCCCAAACAAACCTTGCCTTTTCCTCGATGACTAGAAGGTTTGTGACTCCTTCACTTTGACCAGGCCTTCTTTCTTTAGTAGTAACTAAAACTTGACAGATATTGAGTTTAAAGAGCATATATTGTCACGATGACCATTCGGAGAGAAAGTCTCAACACTAACTTACTAAACGAATAATCAACCCTAGGTTCTGAAAGATATTCACTAGCCTAGCCTGGGAACTTCCTATAGTTGCAGGTAAAGGAAAGTGGTAGCTACAAGGTGTAAGAGCTTTCGATGAATAACGCCATTTTTAAATCATTGATAGACCTATCCTACTATACAAAAAAAGAATCCAATTATGCTAGGCTTAGCTCCTTCTTACCTTTTATTAGTGACTTCTTCCTTCCTTGCTTGACCACTCTATTTTCTTAAGTAAGGTTTCTACTCTCTCAATCAAAAGAATATGTGAATCATTACTGATACCAGAGAGAGTTTCTTTTCCTTTCTCTAGAGGAGGATGGTAGAGTTTTATTCAAATAGATTTCCTTAATTAAAAATTCCAATGAAAATTGTGACAGTTGGAGGAAAGTCGATAACATGAAAAAGAAAGAAGCAACCTAGAAAGGGCAAATAAAGGGAGTGTCATTCTTTGGTGCTATAATTTAACTCCTTAGAGGGTAGCCCCAGTTCTAGTAGCCCTGAGGTATTCCCCACACGAGTTTGTGTTTGTTATAGAAGTCGAGTATCTTTATATCTCTATGCTTTGAGTGTAGTAGTTGTGTCCCTCTCCTGTGATGGTAGTCTCAATTAACATCGACCCTCTTCCCTTGCTTCTCACTTGGCTCGTTCAGTCAGTACTGGTCATTCTTGTATCTTTTTGAGGTAAAAACCTTGTGTAAAGTGAGGAGAAGTAGGATAGGGGAGAGGAGTGTCCCTCGACACCTACAATAACTCTAGTAGAGGAACAGAGGCTCAGAAGCTTATGAGAGGAGACAATTTCACTATCATTAGATTGTGTGTCAATGTGAGTCAACATTAGCATAAATGAGGTGGAGATGTTCTAAGATGTTCACCGGTAAGTTAATAGAGGGATAGCCATTAAGAGTCTCATTCTTTATCTTTTGATTCCGCAACTCTATAGACATTAACTTAGCAGACAGTTACAAATCCACCAGCAGTTGTAGTTCAAGAAGGGTTAAACTAATTTAAAAAAATTACCTCCTGCAGCACCAACTATGCCCACCACTACAACTATTACCGCACAGATTGGACAAAACTTGCCACACCCTACAGCTACCACATCAGCTACACAAACTTGCCACACCCTACAGCTACCGCAACACTGACTAATTTAGTGGTTTTTTAGGGCAAGTTTCATATGGTTTGTATCCTTCATCTACCTTTTCTTTGCCTTTGTCTTTGTCTAATTCCACTTCCTTAAGTCTTAATACAACTTCAACCTTCTAGATTAACAGTAGTGGTCTTAAATTTAACAATAGAACTTCTAAACAAAAACTTTAAAGATTGATGGTATGTAGAGGATCCAGCCTTATGCAACCAAAATAAAAACATCCATTTTGATAGAGTTTTGAAAGTAATGAAACCAACATTTCCCTTATTAAAGTTAAAGAATAAGCTAGTCACAGATTTCGAGGTAAGTTTAGAAGAGACTGTTGGCTTATGATATGATAGATTGTTCCCTTGTGAGAGACTGCAAAGATTACAGGCTTATGTGGAAGGGAGAATATGAGCCGCGCAGCGGAAGTAGAAAATCAAAAATATGATATGACTCAATTTTTGGTTTTTAAAACTTTTGTAAAAAAAGTTTCCATGTTAAAACTCTTTTAACATGCATGGTTTAGTTATTCATTAAACTCCTTAATGAATATTTAGACCTAGGTTTGGACCCATAATCTCAATCAAGGATTCTTTAGCCAATTATTGTGCAAAACACAATTATAACTTAGAAGGATATTTGTAGTATCAAATACCTTAACTCCCCCCTTCATTAATCTCCTCAAGTGCGAAGCCTCTTGCTTGACTCACACCGAATCATTCCCAAGGACTTGTATCTCCTTGCCTCTTTTGAGAAGCTTGAACCCTTCTGTCTTGGTTGCCTAAATGTGGTTTTAGCTCCTCTACTTGAGACCTTGAGAATGAATATTTGTTTTGGACCTTTTGATTAATCCACATACTCCTTTCACAAAGGTTTAGAAGAAGAGTTTGTATTTGAAGAACTCTTCTTCAAGAATAAACTCAAATCTATCTTAATGGTATGGTGTTTTTAACTTTCTCTTTCTAACTCTTAGAGAGCTTATCTCTCTAAATTAATAGAGAAGAAGATGAATAGTGTTTTGTCAAAAATAGTTAGGGGACAAGAAGTGAGCCTAAAGCTCTTATACCAATAACATAATCTCACTTTTTCTTAAATTAAGGAGGAGACTAGGAAATGTGTCTATTTGACTAGTTAACCATTTGACATAGCAATTAGTCAAATAACACTTAGGCATAATTAGTAGGAAACACTTCTTAATCCCTCATTAACCACATCTAATATGGATTAGGCTAATCATCTCATGATTAAGCCTAATTAATTTATTTTTTCCAAAACTAATTCAATTAGTCATACCCATTTGTATCTCATACAAACTAAGACATAATTGAATTAATCCCTTTATAAATTAGACTTCAATACATGCTAGCATCTTTGTAAATTTAATTACAAGTCTAATTCAATTATTATTAACAATTAATTAAACTCTTTAAT
>CAOJBK014198780.1:0-20692 GCA_948294925.1 Codiaeum variegatum | reverse complement strand
GCTTCCCCATGCCTTTGCGCTTCCCTTTTTCTTCTAGGCTTCTCATCACCAGGTCTCCTACTTTGAATATTCTGCTTTTAACTCTTTGGTTGAAGTAGCTTGTGACCCTATTTTTGTATGCTGCCACCTTGATGTAGACTCATTCTCTCAACTCATCCAGTAGGTCCAGATTAAGTCTCCTCGGCTCTTCATTACTTTCTTCACAGCAGTAGCATACTCTCCCACTGGGCATCCCTATGTTAATTGGGAGAACTTCTTCAGTGCCAAATGTGAGGGCGAAAGGTGTCTCACCTGTTGATTCTCTAGGGGTGGTTCTATAAGCCCATAACACATGGCATAACTGCTCTCCCCAGTTTCTTCTACATTCTTGGAGCCTTTTCTTCAACCCTTCGGCAATGGTTCGGTTGGTGACCTCAGTCTGCCCATTTGACTGAGGAGAAATGTTGCTTTATGTTGAAGCCCTCACATAGGTCTCTCATCTTGGCATTATCAAACTGCTTTCCATTATCATTGATGATCTGGTGCGGCACTCCGAACCTACATATAATATTTTTCCATATAAATTTTATCACATTCTCCCCCGTGATTGTTGCAAGGGCTTTGGCTTCTACCCATTTGGTGAAGTATTCTACCTCTATAAGGAGTAATTTTCTCTGGCCATTGGTTGTGGGGAGAGGTCCCACTATGTCCATCCCCCATGTGGCAAATAGCTATGAGCCATATATGGGTGTTTGTTCAGCAGTTAGGATTTTACACAAATTGGCAAATTCTGGCATACCTGGCATCTTCTGACTAAACTCATGACGTCTGCTTTCATGGTGGGCCAATAGTATCCTTGCCTAATGGCTTTAGTTGCTAAAATTTTTCCCCTATGTGCATTCCATAGGCTCCTTCATACATCTCCTTCAAGACATATTCCACTTCACTGGGAGTAAGGCATCTAAGCCATGGAAGAGAGAAGGCTCGCTTGTAGAGGACTCCATTGTATAAAGAGAAATATGAGCTCCTCCATTTGATCTTCTTTGCTAACTTCTGGTTCTCTGGGAGTTTGCCCTTTTCTAGGTAGGCTCTTATTGGGTCCAGCTAACAGGGTTCGGGTTTTATACATATAACTGTCTTGGAAGCTTCTGTGGAAGGATGAGCCAAGACCCCTAAGAACACTTTGCTAGGGATGTCGAGCTACAGCGAGCTTGCTCAGATTGTCTGCTTTATTATTAGCATCTCTCAGGATCTTTCTGAATTCGACCTCTATCCCTTTCTCCTTCATTTTCTTCAACTGTAAATCTATTTTCTCTAAGTACTTGATCATGTCAGGATGTCGTACTTTGTAAAAACCTTCAACATGTCCTAATACTAATTGTGAGTCGCTACATATGTGCAATGTTTCAACATGGAAATGCTCAACCACAAAGAGGCCTTGAAGGAGGGCTTCATATTCAGCTGTGTTGTTTGTAGTTGGGAAATCTATCTTTAGGGCAAATTCTATAAGAACTCCCTTTTTATTCTTTAATACCACCCCTACTCCACTGGCTTCTCTACCACTGGCTCCGTCAACAAACAGCTCCCATTTGACCTTCAGGTTCGTGGATTCGGGCTACCCCTGAGACTCGTTATCTGGTATTTCCCCTGCAGGGAATGAACCTTCTGAAATAAAATTTGCCAAGATCTGTGCCTTGATAGCTCTTCTAGGTCTATACTCCAGGCCATATCCTCCCAACTCTATGGCCTAACAAAGTACCCTTCCAGAAAGTTCTGGTTTGTGCAACAGTTTTTGCAAGGGTTTATTTGTGACCATCACCCCTTGATGTTCTTCCAAATAAACCTTGAATTTCCTGTAGGATAATACTAGAGCATACACTATCTTCTCAAGGGGGCTATAATTTAATTCTGCCTCATGTAGTACCTTGCTGAAATAATAGACTGGCTTCTAGAGATTTCCCTCTTCCCTAACCAATACCGAACTGACTGCATGTTGCGAGGCTGAGAGGTACAACAGGAGCTCTTCACCTTTTATGGGTCTACTCAAGACCTACTCTGACTTGAGGAAGGCTTTTAGATCGTCCATGGCCTGGTGACAATCTTGGGTCCATTCGAAGGTGGCACTCTTTCTAAGTTTCTTGAAAAATGGAAGATACTTCTTACTAGATTTGGACATAAATCTGTTGAGAGCCACTAGCCTACCAATTAGCTTTTGGACTTCTTTGACCGTCCTAGGAGGGTTCATCTTAAGGATGGCTTGGACCTTATCTGCGTTTGGCTAGATCCCTGATGCACTGACTTGATAGCCAAGGAATTTGCCTTTATTAATGAAGAAGGTACATTTTTATGGATTCAACTTCATTCCGTAGGCATTCATTACGAAAAATACTTCCATCAAATCTTGTATGTGTTACTGGAAGCTCATGCTCTTCACTATCATGTTATTCATATAGGCTTTAAGATTCCTCCCGAATTATTCTCTAAACATGTGGTTGACAAGCCTTTTGTATGCAGCTCCAGCGTTCTTAAGCCAGAAGGGCATAGACACATAATAGTATGTTCCCTTTTTTGTGGTGAATGAAGTCTTCTCCTCATCATCTTTATCTATTCTAATCTGGTGATAGCCTAGAGGTAAAGTCTATATGGAGCTTCTGTGTAATCACCTCTGGGCTTATCCCTAGCATATCGGTGAAGATCCAAGCGAAGGTTTTAACGTTATCAGCTAAAAATTCTTGCCCCTTCCGCTTTTATTCTAAATCTAATTTGGAATTGATCTGCAGGGTTCAACCATTATCAGCGACCTCGAAGGGCTCGAGCCTTTGAGCAGATTCACCTGTGGATTCTATTGGGACCTCCTGAAGAGTTGTCTCCACCAAATTCACCTCATCCAACTCCAGTGAGATAACCTTCCTCTTTTTTTCAATCATTAAAGTCATCTTGGGTGATGCATCTCCATAGATGTGCAAGTCCAATCCATCAGAAGGAGAACTATCAACCTACCTTTTTTTATACTCACCGAAGCATCCAGATCCCATAGCAGCGGTCTTCCTAATAGCACATTATACGCAATGGGTAGTTTCGTCACCATAAAGATCGTCATTACTGCTACTGCCTTCGGATCTCGGCCTATTGTTACAGGCAGCTCGATGGCACCCACTGCTGGGATGATGGATTTGTTAAGAGTGCGCACCGGCACTTCTAAATGCTGAATCTGTGAGTTGTTAATCCCTATCTTCATGAATATCTCTCACTATAGGAGGTTTACTAAGCTCCCTGTGTCAACAAAGATCCTCCTGACCCTAAAGTTTGTCACCACTGTTGAGATCACTATAGCCTTGGCCTTTTTGGTAGCTCTATTGGCTGAACTGGATGCGGGCTGCTCGAGCCATTGAAATAAACAAATTCTGACTGCTCATGAGCTCCAGCCATTTCCTTCTCCTTCCTTTGACTGAGAGGAACTTCTTTTGGTCCTCCTATGAGACAAAGAATGTCTCTAGCCACTCTGTCTTCGATAGTTACAGCCTGCGATGAGTTCGTTAGCCCTGCTCTATCAGTCCTCTTAATGTAGTTGCTGAGATACCCTTGTTTTATGAGCCTTTAAATCTCTTTCAGGGGGGAGCGACAATTTTTGGTGTTATGCCCATGAGTGTTGTGAATTTACACCATAGGGATCTATCTCTTTTGGTTGGATCCTTCATGATGGGCCTGAGTCTCTTCCAAATATCCTTATCCTAAAAGGCTGCAAAAACCACCTCGGGTTTGGCATTTAGTGGTGCAAGTTTGGGGGGGATCTAACTTCTCCCTCCTAGGTGGCTCAATATACCTCAGCTGGGGATTTTGCTTGTTAGGGATTCCTCTGCCCTTTGTTGTTAACTCCTCTTGCTTAGCTTTCTTCTGGGACGAGCTTCCCTCTTTTGGCTTTCTTCTCTTGAAAAACCTGCTCTCCTTGAAAGCATCATCTTACTTAATATATTCTTTTACAATTGCTATGGCTTCATTTAAGGTCCTGGGCGAACTCCAGACTAAAGCTTTGAAGTAGTCCTGATGGCTAGTGCACTTCTGCAAGGCTTTGATTGCTCGAGGCACATCGATATCGGTCACCTTGAGTGTCACTCTATTGAAATGAGTAATGAAGTCTCTGAGTGATTCGTCCAAACCCTGTTCCACCTGCTTCAAGGCTCGAGTTGGCATTGGTATGGGGATGCTAGCTGAAAATCTCTTGATGAACAAGTCCATTAGACTCCAAAATGAATCTATGTTGCCCTATGGCAGACTATCATATTATTTCACCGCAGCCCCTCCCAAGGTACCCCTAAAATACTGACAAAGTGCTTCATCTCTAGTGGTTTGCAACTCCACTAAGTGTTTGTATTCTAAGACATGCGCGTTAGGATTTTGGCTGCCATCATACTTGTCTATCCGAGGCTGCTTGAATTTTTTAGGCATTTGGAACTCTTCTATGCTCCTGGAAAATGGAGATCTAAGGTGAAGAGAAAAGTTTCTCATTCTTTCTGGCTTGGGGCCTGCCATTTCCTTCACATATCTCCTGACCTCTTCTCTTAGCATCACTCTGGACCCGTGGTGGCTTAAGACTTCTTGATCTTCTCTCTTGGGGTTTCCATGCCTACTTGCACGTTCATATCTTTGCTCTGAACCCATGTAGGACCGACTCCTGCGGTTTTAACCTATCTCCTACTACCTCTCTCTCATCTACTTGTCGCCTTCCACTTCCTTCTCCCTCTCCTTCCTCCCTGACTGGCGCTTCTAGCATTGGTCTGCTCTTGTCCCTTTCTTCTGCAGGCCTATTTGGTAGGGCACCTGCTACATCAACAGGGGCATTAACATTCAATCCTCTATTCACCACATGAGAGTTGTTATCAACCCTAGCTAGTGGGTTAGGTCTTTGACTTGCCTGAAGTGATGGAAGTAAGGGAACAAGATTAGTAATCGGATTTTGCAATGCGGCTACCAAATCTGGAGTTGCATGAGGCTGTGTGGGTTGTGAAGCTAGTGTGGAAGGGCTTGGTATATGATGTGTCCCATAAAAATTTGAAGGGTTTACAGGGAAGCAGCTAGATTAGTCAAAGCTGCTGCTGGATTTTGGTGTGCTGGGGGTGTGTTTGCTGCTGGGTTTGTATTAGTGAGAGGAGGACTATACTACACTATGTGAGTTTCATCATGGGTTGGCTCCATTGTGAGAGCTTTAACTATTATTCAGGCTTTGAAACGTTCTGGGAAGAAACTTCTATATCGTTCCCAAAAACGGCGCCAAATGATGCGTGTGGGTTTGTCACGCTGTTAGAGTTTGATTGTTCTGGTTGAATTGGAACTACCTGCACAGAGAAAACACTGGTCAGGGGTGGCTAGACGTTGCATCCGACGATAACCCTCCGACATTCAAGTCCAAAATAGGCTAAGAAAGGAAAGCTCTGAAGAATGAATCTTAGTTTAGAGTTTTGTCTTGTATGTGAACATTACCTCGTATGGGCTATTGAGCGTTGTATTTATAGGGTGAAAACCCTGTTGAAGGAGACACGTGCCTACTCCAAGTACCTTACAGTGTACCTCTCCATGGGGCTAGTGACATCTGTCTTCTATGGACTTGAACCACCAAAGGCTAATAAGACAAATCCTATTGAGTGTCTGGTGTTTGGGTAGAACCAAGGTGCTCTAAAGTTCGGCCAGATTCTGAGCAGATAGTTGGGACCGAATCAGGCCAATGTTGAGCGGTATCAAATACTGTTATATTTTCCAAAAGTTGGTGAAAATCTAGCTAAAATTTTTTAGTTTATTGATTTCATTTTTGGGCATCTTCATTTTCATAATTCAAAATGAAAAAGGAAGAGATAAGAAATCTAACAAAAAATTATGAACTCAGAGTTCATAATCCATTTCTAAATTGAAAATAATTTAATAAATTTGTGGAGAACATTTTTTTAATTTTATTTTGGTGGAGAGCAAATTTTTTTATTTTACTTGACTGGTTTTCAACTTAGCCACTGGGTATTGTGAGATTTTTGAATTGGAGTAGGAGGATATTACTGGCAAAGAAATACAAAGAGTTTTTCCAAAATTCTAATAAGATCTTTGTCTTATATTGTAAAATTACTTTTTCTTTTTTTCTTGCGAAATTTCAATTACTTTGATGCTTAATATTGCAATTCTCTAGTCAAATCCAACTATGGATGGTTAGATCAGGGATATTCTCTAAGATAATTTCCGTAATTAGCATGTGATGATGATTGTGAATGATGAAAGAAATCAAACGGATTCCCACTGATTTTTCTAATTGGAGTAGATAAATAGTCTCAGTGAACATTCTAAATTTCTTTTTTTCCTATTTTTTTAATGCTTTGATTTGTAATACTTTAGATCCATTTTTCTTTCTTTTTTTTTTTCTCAATCGATTTTTCAATTTCCAAACAAATTAAAGTATTCAAATGAAATCAAAATTTTCATACAAAATAGATAATTGTTAAACTTTTTTTTTTTTTTGGAATTTTAGAAAATTTTCTTTTTTTGCGAATTTGGCAGAGTTTCAAATCCAATCCACTAAAGCCATCTGAATTTTTATCATTTTCCTTTCTTCTCCTAAAATCATAAAATACAAGTTTTTATTTTTTTTAATGCCCTCTTCAAGATTTTAATTTGGTTCATCATCTCATTAATAGAGAATTTGAAGAAGAAAAAGATGAGATAAATAAAAGGAATGACAATTGAAAATAAAAAATTAAAGGAATGACATAAATTAGAAAATTTAAGAATAAATAAAGGGTATTTTTGGTCTTTTATGGGTATTTAACGGTAAAACTAGATGGAATGACAAAATAATATAACAGAGTCAAACTGTATAGATTTACCATGTTTTTTTTTTTCAAAATCGAAGGATAAAACAGTGAATTTGACAAATCCTAAGAATGAAATATTAATTTATCCAATCTTAATTTGAGTTTTGATGGTTACAGTGTGTATTAGCCGACTTCAATTTCAGTTCTGTGTAGCATGATGAATTTGAAGTTTTTACTAAGGTCTATTTGTATGATATAAGGATATGTTTTGTGTTAGAACAAGGTATGTTTTGTATTGATTCCAAGTCTTGCTAAGTTTTAGAATAGTCATTCTGTTCTGAATCTTAGATTTGTTTCAGTAGGTAAATTTTCAATGATATTATTTACTGTTGAGGCAAGTATTAATGATTGTTTTGTGATTCAGAAGATGCAAGAGATGAGCAATGCCTTGCACACCAAATTTTACAAAGGAGATGGCGTCGTTTCTCTTTACAAGGTTTATGATGCAACCAACATTCATTTTTTCAATAGGCAAGTTAGGGTTTAACCTGGCTTCGATTGTTTGTGTTTGTTAATAATATGATTAATTCAGTAGTAAATGCAACTGAATCGCCACTATAATTGAGGTGTGGTCAAATGGAAATTTACTCTTAATTTTGAAGCGACACTGTGTAGTTTGCTCTTTTATTTTTCTAATTTGTGATGAGCTGCCTCAAAAAATTTAGTGAAATTCATGTTAAATTAATTTTTCAAAATCATGTTGTTAATTCTAATAAATGTCATATATGTCTACAATAATTTAAATTATACTTGCCATGTTGTACATTGTGGAATATATAAAATTGAAACAATATAATAGGAGAAAATTTCAATCAATCATTTAGTTCAATGATGATATTATTAAAACCAATTTGCAGATTTTGTATGTTCAAGGATGTGAGTAGAAGCCTTTTCTTTACTGTTTTCTTTGATTTTGGAGCAAAGTTTTTATTTTCATCTCTTCCATTTTTTTCTCTTTGTTTCCTTGCACTTATCCTCTGCTTTGTACTTCTACAATCTTGCTAAATCATATTATAGGAGAACTTCATGATAAGATATTGAAAACTACAATGTGGGACAAGTTGATGGTAAATGATACGCAATTTCATTTTTATTTTTTTTTACATAAAAATTTGAGATTTATAACATGAATTTATTATTAAAAACTGATTAGAAATTTGAGCATCAACAACCTTCTATTTTGAGAATCTTAACTTGTGCAAATTCAACCTAGTATTACAATCAGAGCTAAGGTCATATTATTCTTTTTTCCTTTTCTTTTATTTTTCTGTAGACAGTCAGTTTCAAACCCAAGGCCTACAATGATTAGGCTAAGATGCTTTGCAACAAAAGAGGTATCATCCATTTTTAAGTTATTAACCTCTTTTATGAATGCAAAAGGAAAAAAAAAAATAAAGTTTGTATTATAAGTGCAAATGCTTTGGATTTCCAACCCATGCTTTTATGGTTGCTATGAGCATTGTGTGTTGCTTTTAATATCATGTTTGCTAATTTGATTATCATTGTTTTGACATGTACAAATTTTATTTGTTAAAATCAAGGGATTCTAGTATTGATTTTTTATTGTCAATTTGATGGCATGAGATTTAAGGCAGATTGTAGAGCTGGTTTGTGTAGAATAAACGAAAAAGTAGTAAATAAGTCATATTAGTAACATTTTAGGAGTATTAGTAGCTTTTTATTGTCACTACTTTTCTTGGTTTGTCTCAAATTATAACACTTGTTGTAATGACTTTGTTTTTACACATTTAGCTTAATAATTTTGAAGATTTTTTTTTTTATTGTAATGACTCCTTTTACACATTTGGTTTGATAAAATTTGACCCTTATGAAAAGTATAATTATCTTAAAGGCCTTTTGCAAATCCATTAATTCTTCAAATTTTATAAAATTATTTCTAATTTAAAATTTTAAAAAATAAAAAAATCCCACCAAATTTTTAAAAAATGGTGCTAAAATTTAAAAAATGGAGCTAAAATTTAAAATTACTTTCATTGCCTTCAAAAAATATTATGATGTTTATGTGACTGGTAATAACACATATAAATTGAAGACGAAAATGTGACTGGTAATAACAAACATAAATTGACAACGATTATATATCTATCATCATCTCTTGACGCCACCTATAATGACGGTAAAAACAATCGTCATCTACCCCTCTAGATGATAGTTGTTACCACTCATTATAAGTCATTTTTCTAGTAGTGTTAGTTTCACTCTCTTCTTTTAATATCTTGTTCTTTTCTTGTAGTTATGAACTAAATTTTACTTGTACCTAGATTAGACAAGTTCTAAACACTTTGTATGGATTAATCAATAGTTTTCTCAATGAAAATTGATTCTTGTATCATTTTGTGCCTTTGACCTAAAAATTTTAGCACTTTACATAACAATGCATGCTTGCTTATAATAGTTATTGTTCTTTCTTTACTAGAGATAGAAAGATTGAGCTTAGAACACTCTTAGGCACATGGGTTTGTTGTAATTGCTAGAGATAGATTCACAAACACCTTGGATTTTTATTGTATTCTTTTAAATGCTTAAAGCTTTGCCTATCTGAATGCATTTATGAAGAGATCCTTTACCCATTACTTAGGGATTAGGGTTTTACCTTCTTGAGAAAGGGTTAAAGCTAATTTTGAAGGATTACCCATTTGATGCTTGAATGAAATTTCATTGGGTTTGTTGATTTTTCTTGTAATTGTGGTTAAACAAGTCGAACTCTAGGTAGACACTCTTTCTTGTTATTGTTTTTCTTTAATTTCCCCCTTTTTTGCATTTACTTAACTAGTTTAGTTAGTTAAATTTAAATATTTAGTTAAAAATCAATCAAAACCAACAATTATTGTGAGTTAGACAATAGTAGAGGAGAGTGAGCTAGCACTTGATTGCTTGCCCAATTTATTTCCTTGGAAGAATGATACCAGGACTCACCCGAATTTACTACTTTGTACAACCTCGTACACTTGTGGGTGTTGCGGTCGGTGCACATCAGCTACTCTATTGACTTCCAATGAACTAGAGGAAATAAAGAGGGTTTTGAGATTCTACCAGAGTACCATTGTACCCTTCTTTGTCCTGATATTTGAGCTAACCACCATTTGGAGGGCAATACTATAGTGGTGTATGGAGATTACCTCTTTTCTAGTCTAAGGTTCCCTCTCATCAAGTTGGAGAAAGATTTCCTCGCTGTGTATAAATTTTCCATTACCCAACTACACCCAAACTCTTAAAAGATGTTGTGTAGTTGCCAAATACTGGCATGCTTATGCAACATTATACTAAATGAAAGGGAGTTTTGGGCTTAGTTACAAGGTTATACATATTGCTAAGAACTCTGAGATTGTCCACTACCAGGTCGAGAGTGGAAATATATTCAAGTTGACGTCCTTTGTCAAAAACTTTAAGTAGAAGTTTCTCTTGGTGTCTCATCCACATTTGGCTGAGAAACCTGTATCTTGGAGAGATGCACACCTTTACCATAACAAAGGGTCCTTACACCAATTATATGATTTGGAAATGAGGCATCTAGCTCGGGTTTATTTGGCGAGGACATATAATAAGGAGTTCTACTTAGCATGGAATCCTTCAAACAACCTCCCTATGGACGATGCCACTTTCCTTACTAGAGGTATTTTGAGGAGGTTTGTGACAAGGGGAGCCATATTAGCTTTAACCCTAGTAAATGTCATTCTGCCTCTATCTTAATATTTCTCTAATTAATAATTTAATTCTTTCTTTTGATGTAATTATGGGTAAGGGTATGTAGCGTAAGATGGAGGATGCCAAGAAGGTATATGACGGGAGGGGCTCCTATCTTAACGCAACCCTCTTGAGCATTGTTGTTGTTGATTATGTTGCTACCCAATCCACTACTCCATCACAACAGCTTGAACTCCTGCATTAAAGGAGATGAGAAAGGAGAAGCATGTCCATTCTAGCAAGGCTCCACAGAAGAATTGATCCTGACTTCCAACAAGTGTACGAGTCTATTAAGTAATTAAGTAGTGAGAGAGTTATGGTTCTAGTGAAGACTATTGACATGTACTAACTTAAACTTTGATTATTCTTTTGTCAATCAAAGTTTGTAGATAGTTAAAGTAAAATAACTAATTAAACTAAACTAAACTATGGCAAATAATAAGGAAATCAATGGTGCAAGCCTATCTAGATATTGAGTCCCTTAGCCCCTATTACAATATATGAATAACAAATCAATTAAATCAAATCATCGAGTTGAATTGGCATTAAACAAATTTAGATTGAAACCTCTCTCAAGTGATTTAATCTCTAATTCCAAGGTAAAGTGAAAGGATTCTCTTCTCAAACACAATTAAATAGGTAATACATTAAGAACAAAGAATAAAATAACAAAGGATTAATCCTATTCTAGAGTCTCAAGCAATCTTCAATCCTTATGAATGTTCTATTCAAGTTATGCTTTCTCAATTCAATAATGTGAAACCATAATGAATCAACAAGCAAGTTTTTGCTAATTAGAAATAATAAATAAGAATCATAAGAATTAATCAACTCAAGGAATGATTTAGTTGATATAAAATCTATTCAATCGATACAAATAAGACTAAGGTTCATTAATATCTAGATAGATACAAAATCAGTTCATGCTAGAAAAGGAAGACAAAGTATCAAAGAAGAAAACAAGAAAAGAGCCAAGGAATTTTTAAATTATAAAGTAAAGAAAGCCCAAAAAACCATTAACAAATATTTAGGAATCTTCACTTCAATCTTTGATTCTTGCTTCAAATATAGTAATTCTTAGGGCTTCACCTTCAATTTCAGTTGCAGAACCTCCGGTTTCTTTTAGAAAATTCAGCTCTTAATGATAAGATTTGAAACTGTTAACTTCTGTGAAAAAATTACTTTTATACCTTGACAGATTTAGCCCAATGCCTAGGCACCCATGCATGAGCCAAGGTGTGGGAGCAATTACTAAAATGCATGCAAAGCTTCACTTCTTCATAGGCACCAAATACTTAGTGCGTACGTACCTAACAAGATTAGCAAACACCAGACTCTTAGTGAGTTCCAATCCTCAAGCCATGGAATATTTTTCTTAGCTTATGGGCACACCCATGCCCATGACCTTAGGCATGAGCTAAAAAAATTTTTTGCCTCAGAATTTTTAGCATTTCATGCGTCAAACTCTATCATCTTGGGTTTAATCACTTCATGGCATATCAAAACATAGAATTCCTAAGAAGGACTAAAAATGACACTCGAACAAACAAATCAAACTCAATCTTAAAGATAAAACAAGATAAATTAAGCGGTAAAATATATGCATTTATGTACTTATCAAGAATCATCCTCCTACTTCTTGAAATAAGCATGCTATTAGTGAGGGATCTGGTTAGCCATAACATAACAAGAGGGCCTTGATATGAAGTCCACCATTAACATGGTTGATTCCCTAATATAAAAATATAGAGATGGGGGTAAGTTTGACCAAAGGTGGGGTTTCTCTGGACATCACCCGCATGATAAACCTTTTTGCTAATTAAGTTACTTTGTGAGATATGTCCATGCTGGAGCTCATCGTTTTCCTTCAAGCAAACTCCTACGATATAAGCATACCTCCTTATTACTCTTCTCTTTTCTATCTTTTTCTTTTGCTATTTTTATTCAAACTCCCTTTTTCCAATTTGCTCTTATTGTCTCCGAGGTGCATGAGCAGTTTCATGTCCATCTCACCGCCCATAAAGAACTTACAGCATGTAAGGCAGAAAAGTCCAAAATCACCAAGGAAGATATGAAGAATCTTAGTAAGTCCTTTTAAAGGCCTTGGATGAAAACAAGAATCTAAAGTATTCCACGAAAGAGGATGAGAAGGCTTGCTTTAAATTGCAACAAAATCTCCAGCCAACCTCAGATAATGAGAACTTGTTGTTTGACTTGGAAGAGATCCATGTTGAACTAAAAAAAACTCAGGAGTCATTTTAGATCAAGTGGACGGGTAGGACCATACCAATACTAACATGTTTGTATGTTATCAAGGGAAGATATACTCTTAAACCTGTTAGCTTATGACCTCTTGTGAAAACTGCAAGACCAATGTGGCTTGCTTGAATGATTTTTATACTGATAGCGATGAGGAAGGATAGGTTGAAAGTGAGACTAGATCCTTTGACCTTCCATTAGTAAATCCTGAGGCCTTTAATGTTACGGATAGTGTTGAGGTGCCTCTCTCCACTAGGCAACCTCAAAACCCACAACCCATTCCTACCGCCGAAGACACGCTTCCTAGGATCAAGCTGGGAATGTTGATATTGTAGAAGTGACTTAGATACTTTGTTGAAAACATTTTTTTTTTTGTATGCATTGTAACTTTATGTTTAATTAATGAAATTATCTTTATTTTTCTTTTAGTTTTGCACAAATTATCCTTTTATTTTCAAGTTTAATTAACCAAATCTTAATAACTTGATTAATTTTTACTACTTCTAAGGTTATGTTAGGCCTCGCTAGAGCATGCCGCGTCCTTTAAAGGTGAGCTTAAGGAAGCCAACCATGGAGGGAAGAATTGTGCATGCTTCGATTCGAGTCTCAAGTAGGTAGAACCCCCTGTGAGCTTGTTATGGTGCAAAGTATATGTGAGTTACCACTTAACCTTTTTAAAAAATATTTCGTTTCAAGGTAGATTAAGAAAACTCGATTTAATTGACTCCGAAAATTATTCCAATGGAAAATACACAGGCCTCAAACTAAAGGATAGACTCAATGACTATTTTTGTTTATAAAAATCATTCAAAAAAGTAATTCTAAATCTTCAACTCTTAATCAATATGAATTTAGTTTAAAAAAATATGTTTCGACTATGCATGAACAAAATGATGCATGGACAATTATATATAATAATATAATATAATGGATGGAACAAAATATCATGAATGAAACTAATGAATATAAAGCGATAAAAGAAAACAATAAATAAGAGAAATTGTGAGAAATAATAAATAGGTCCCTTCTCTAACCACTAGGGTACTAGAAAGGCATACATCCTCAAATAAACAAATAATAGATGAAAAAATAAATAAATATAATGAAAATAAGATAATGAAAGGGATCCCTCCTCTAGCCATTGGGGTACTAGAAAGGGTGCTCATTCCATTTGTATCTAAAGAATGCACAATGGATGCTTAAACACTGTTAAACTCATAATGACATACGAATAGAAAATTATGCTCGATGATAGCTATGTTCCTTTGGGACGATAACTACCCACATGAATTCCAAATCCCAACAAGAAAAATGACCTATAATGACTGGTAAAAACCATCATCTAAGATGAAGATGACAATTACTTTTACCGTCATTATAGGTGGTTTCACATAACCATCATCAATTTATGTTTGTTATTACCAGTCATGTTTTTTTTTATATAGTTAATGGCAATAATTTTTAAAATTTGGAGCCATTTTTTGAATTTTGGCACTTTTTCTTTTACTTTTAGCATTTTTAAATTGCATTAATGTATGATTGATAATACTAATCACATATTTGTCATATTATTTTTAAGAGCAACACCATTTTTTTTTGGATTTTGATGCCATTTTCCTTGAATTTTGGCAAAAAAAAAATTATTTTCAAAATTTCATATTTATTGGCTTAAAAACTTTTTGTAAATTTTAGCAGAAAATTGTATTTTTCATGGTCATACTTATGATTGATTTTTTTTTCTATCATGAAATTATCATAAAATTAATTAAAATGTAAAACCTGCTATTTAATTAAACCAATATCTGTATCAATTTACTAACACCGGAAACAAATTATATCATAACATTCCAATAAGCAAAAGTACAAAATTGTACTTGAGTTATATCTAGTCAGCTAATGCATTCCATGTATAACAAAAAACAAGCCTTCCAAAATCATGTTTGAAATTTCAAGACAAAGTAAATAACCAACATAGTTCAAATGGTAACTCCACTATATATCAAATAGGTAAGTACAACAACTCAAGAAAAATGGTTACACACTCGATATGATCCTTATCTATTTCAACATTAGTATATGAGTCTTTTCCATTGAACTGTTAATCTCCAAAGCATATTTTCAGAAGATAGAAGATCATAATTTATACTTGTAAATTACATGAGAAAAAGAGGAAATGTATGAAAAGATTGGGGTTTATAAGTTTTGTTGGATTCAATCATCACCCACTTTTACTAGAAACTTTTGTTATGAAAATTTACAAATAAGAAAAGAATTAATGAAAGTCTCCTGAAGATCAACTTGCAAAATGTTTTTAGTTTTCCAATCCAAAATGATAACATTTGATAAAACTTACTTGTCACAAATTTCCCGAGGTGGGAAATTCTCCTCCATGGCTTTAGTCTGAGTAGCTATTCAATACTCATTAGTTCTATAGATAAATATAGCATGGTACCCATGAATTCAACAATAACAAGCAAAAAATCAGCACTTAACACACCTGAGAAAGTAGAAAAAATATTCAAGAAACAAGACTAAGTAAAGATAAACTAAAAAGTAAAAAAAAGAATTAAAAAAAAAGTAGTTGACATACTGCTAATAACATTCCCAAGATGTGGAACATTATTAACATAAGGCAAAGTGGTAACTCATTCCTAGGAGATAACTCTCAAAGCCTCCTATTTTTTGTTTTTGGTAATAAGGTAGAAATTATATTACCAAGTGAACAAAACTATTTACAAATACAAACACAGAAGCCATAAAAATAGGAAGGACCCTAAAGCCCTTCATACCTGAACCCCACATGACTCAAAAATTGCTTGTCATGATTACTTTGAACTCTACCAACATATAAACCACTTCTAGCTAACATTGACTATTTGACATTCCTAAAAATCTTCTCAACATTTACACTTTTTCCTCGAACAAAAAAGCTATTTCTAGCCTGCCATATATAGTATACAGCAGCAGCATTTATAGTAATAAGAAAACATCTATGGAATTTAGAACCTCTAACCCTTTCTAACCATCTAACCCACTCAGAGAAAGTAACAGGACATATAACTTCACTAATCTAGCCTTACAGCATTTGTAGAACCTCAGTATAAAAAGAATAAAGAAAGAACAAATGTTTAATAGACTCACCAGGCTTTTGCAAAAGCAACAGACATTCTTAACTTGCATTCCCAACTGAGTTAGTTTAGACCGTGTCTGTAGTGCCTTCTTACTAACAATTCAATAGTACATAGCGTGACGAGGTACAAAACAAATACTCCATACCATTTAAGTAGGTTTTCCACTTCTCATGTTCCCCAATCAGAAAATTGTACTCTTCCTTAATACTATACTTTCTAGACCCCGACTGCATTAAAAATTGTTGTAGTTTACCTTGGAGGCCCACAAACTTTCTCTAATACCAAGCAACATCTCCAGGTAAACAATAGTCAGACAAATTCTTCCCTTTCAAATAAATCTCACTCACCTATTTAACCCATAAATTGTCTTTCTTCTAAGAAACATCCCACAAATGTTTGCTAATTGCAGTAACATTCTAAACTTTACACTTTTTAAAGCCCTCCAAATTTTTTAGGAAGACAAATTCTTTCCCAAGCTAGTAGAGCCATCTTTCTCTTTTCCAAGTCCTAGCCCCACAAAAACTTCCTGTATACATGTTCAATCCATTTTAGAATCCCCTAAAGTAAAGTAAAGGTTATAGCCCAATAAATCTGGCAAGACAACAACACATAATTGACTAATTGAGCTCTCCCAATAAAAGAGAGATGCCTTTACTCCCATCTATGAATACCTACCACAATCATTTCAATAATGAGCTGACACTCACTAGTAGTCCATTTAGAAGGCTTCATTGCAATTCCTAGACACTTTAAAGGGAATTGGCCTTGAGTTAAATCTTAAGTAGCATATAACTTAGAGCATTCTGCTATAAAAATCTCAACTGTATATATGGAATATTTGCTCAAATTAACCTCCAGTCCAGATGCATTTGAAAAATGCTTAAAAGTTGTCATCAGTTCCATAACAACCTCCTTCTTACCCTTGCATACTAAGAGCAAGTCATCGGTTAAACAAATGTTCACAAACTTTATAGATTTAAGCATATAGTGATACTTGAAAATAGTCCCCTTAGCCATCCTCTTTAAAGTTCTTATTAAGTATTCCATAACTAGAACAAAAATAAGAGGAGAAACTGGTCCCTTTTCCTAAAGCCCTTAACTCCTCTAAAAGACCTATAAATACCACCATTTAATGTCAAGTAGTATTTCAATGAAGTGAGACTATGTATAATCCAGTTCCTAAAAGTCATTGGAAATCCCAGCCTCCTTAACAGTTCCTCAACAAAGAGCCAATTAATCAAACATCTAGATGAAATAGTTTTCCTCTCATAATACCTCACAAGTTCATGCAGTATCATAACATTATACACACTAATTCTCCTAGATACAAAGCCCCCTGTTTACTACTCACAATCACTAGTTAAACATCTTTAAGCCTACTGTAGATTAATTTTGATATTACATTGTAAATTATAGTGCAACAGGCAATGGGTCAAAACTCACTAGGGTGAGTAGCATACTTTGATTTAGGGATCAATGTCAGTAAAGTAGTATTCAAACTCTCAGGCATCCAAGCAATCTGAAAGAGTTCCCTTAATGCCTTATGACATCACTTCCAATAACAACCTAGGATTTCTTAAAGAAATCACATCCACAACCATCATACCCTGGACTCATAGTCTCAAGTATGGAAAATAAAGCTTGCTCTATCTCAGCTTTAGTAAATGGTTGCAGAAGTTGAACTTTCATTTCCATGGTGAGGACTAGACCTTCTGAAATAACTGAATCATTAATCACTTTAATTACCTTATCAGCAGTGTCAATAGTGAAGGATGAAATACGAGCCACGCAGCGGAAACTAAAAGTGAAAAGGAGAGATAAATCCTCAGGAAAGAATTCGAATTTTAGTTTTTAAATTTTTTTCGAAAAACTAAACTTTGTTAAAACTCTTTTAACAAAAGTTAGGTTAGGTAATTATTCAAACTCTTTGAAACATTGCCATAACCTAGAGTTTGAGTATAAAATATTTTGTCAAAACTCTTTTAACAAAATCATTTAAAATTTTCAAACTCTTTGAAAATCAATTCTATGTCAAAACTTTTTTAACATAGAGGGTTTAGTCATTTATCAAACTCTTTGATAAATGTCTAAACCTAAGTTTGGACCTATAACTTCAACCAACTGTATTTCACCAATTGTGTGCAAAACACAAGTTAAACAAAGAAAGGTTTGAAGTAATAATACCTCTCGCACTCCTTCGTTAAGCTCCTCAAGTGCGAAGCCTCTAGCTTGAAACATACCTACTCTTTCTCAAAAGCTTTTTCTCTAATTCTCTTCAAGAAGTTTGAATATTCTCTCTTTGGTTAATGATGTGCTTCCGCCGTAACACCCGCAAGTGCATGGGGTCGTACCAAATAGTATAACTGATGAATTCCGATATCATTCTCCTAAAGGATTGGGTGGTTCAGTTAATCAATAAACTAGCTCAATCACCTGGCCAATTGTCTAGCTCACAATTGATTGTGTATATAATGATTAAAAACTAAACTAAACTTTAAAACTAAAACTAACTAATTGACAAACTACTGGAAATTAAACACAAAGATAAGATTTGATGAGAAAATGTCTACCTAGACTTTGACTCATATTTGACTATATTGAATGGACAACCAATAACTCAATGAAAATCCAAGGCAATCAACAAGTGGGTTTTCACATGAAAGTAAGTTTGAATCTTTCTCAAGCAAACAAACCCTATTTCCTAAGTAAAAGTTGGGAATCTTTTCTCACAACTAATCAAGTAGGAAAAGCATTAAGAGCAAGTGAAATAAAACATAACCCTAGGCATCTATACTTCTATTTCTAGTAAGCATAACAAACCCAAATGATTTTAAGTGTTCAAAATCTAAAGTTTCTATCTCTGTCAATGGATAGGCAATGATAAACATCAATAAGCATGCATTGAAGATGAAAAGTGTAACAATTTTAATCAAAATCAATACTTGAAGAAAATCCTAACCATTTATTGAGAAAAAGAGTTAATTAATCATACAAATATCAAATACTAATCTAATCTAAGTAGACTAGATGAGTTTAGTTCATAACTACCACAAGATTACAACGTAAAATAAAAGAGAAGGAGAAAAGAGTTAAGAATCCCATATGATTTCTTAACATCTATACCCAAACCCTATATATCCTTATTGAATCTTAAGGAATGATTGATGAAATTCTAATCTTGATCTTGTAATATCACTTGAACCTTGACTCTTGATGTGTTTTTCTCAGAAAAATAGCTCTCTTACGGTTTTAACCTAAGAAAACTCAAATAGTAACCCATATTTCTGCAACTTTCTGACTTTTATAGTGTGGGAAAATTGGAGGCCATGGGCAATGCTCATGGGCATGAACATTACCCATGAGATTGCTTCTGAAAAGCCCTTGAGAGATAATGAGCAACAGAGTGGTCACTGGCAATGCTCACGGGCATGAAGATTGCCCGTGAGCCACTTACTGCTTACTGGACTAAAATTACGCTTTATCTTCTGGGTCCCAAGCAATCCACACGCTCGTGACCATTGGCCGTGAGGTGCCAAATATCCCATTTTCCCTCTATTTTAGCCCCCTTTTCCGAAATTTTACTCCATTTACCTCTAGATCGATGATTAAGCAAATATAGGCTGAAAACACACTTAAACAAACATATTAAATGCAATTGGACTAAGATAATGGCCAATAAATGAAGTAAAAACTAAGTATAATTGGCCATTATCAAACTCCCCCACACTAACCCTTTACTTGTTGATGTGTATTTTTTGAGCTTACTTTTTTCTGTTGTATATATATTTTTATGCTCAGTTTACACACCCGCAAGTGCACGAGGTCATATCAAGTAATAAAAATCGGTAAGTCTCGGTATCATTCTCCCAAGGGAATTTCTTTGCAATTCGTTCAACCAAACACCAACTCAGTCTCCTATTCTATTGTCTAGCCGACAATAATTTTTTATTTTACGAACTAAGAAATTAAACTAACAAAGATTTAACAAAATTCAGAGAAACTTGCTAATCAAATATGGAAACTAAAATAGATTTTAAAGCAATCAACCTATACTTCGACTCGTATTACTCAAATTGCATGGTAAATCAACACATCAACGAATATATCAATCAATCATTAAGTGGGATTTTTCATCAATTCTAGGTTTAATCTTTCTCAAGCAATCAAACCCCTAATTCCTAAGTAATAAGATGGAATCACTTCTCAATCTTATTCAATTAGAAAAAACATGAAGATTTAATGAAAAATGTGTGAACCCTATGAGTTTGTGAATCTATCTCTAGCAGACACAACAATCCTATTAAACTCTTGAGTGTTCTAGGTTTAAACCATTTATCTCTAGCAAAGTTTAAACAACATAAACCAACAACACACTAGTAATGCAATTGATTTTTAGATCAATAAATTAAGAGATAAACTTAATGAGAAATCAAATATTCATTGAATAAAAATTGATTAATCCATACAATCAAGTAACACTCGTCTAATCTAGGCAGATAACAACGTTTAGTTCATAATCAAAGCAAAAGAATAAGAAAGGGTTAAGAAGTTGTAAAAACCCATGAAGTTCATGATAACTTTAATGAATTTCCACTCAAATCTCCCTTGTTCCAGCTTTGATTCAGTGACGATCTCTGTAAATCTCCTTTAGAAACCTTCCTTGACTTATTTTTCATCTCTCCGATCAGTTTCAGCCCCCCTATAATGTGTGTCTCTATGCCCTTTTATATTTCGGGTCAAATAGGATTCTGTTTCTTTAGGTTTTTGCTG
>CAOJBK014197971.1:0-10323 GCA_948294925.1 Codiaeum variegatum | reverse complement strand
AATAGCCACTGGAGTCCATAAAAGGGTATCCTCCCCTATGCATACAGGTATATCTGAAACCCTGGAATTCCCAACATTTACTGGACTGCCATATGGGCATATAGAGTTAAATCTATACAAGCATATCCAACTTGCCCTAGAAGTCCAAACCCATTATGTACTGATATATGGACGTATGGGATTGAGTTTATATGGTCGTATCCATTTATTTTCTGCAATTTCAATAACACTTTGATTATAAAATGTTTATTAGTTCATTCAAAGTGTATTGGAACAATTTGTAAGTATCAGAAACATACATTAATGCATTATGTTCATTATAAGCTCAATCGAATGCAATTTTGGCAAAATTCATTTCATTTTACGAATGACTACACTAATGGTTTTAGAGTCATTAAAATATAGAGGACAACATCTTTAGTCAATGAGATGCATGGGTTGTTTGATAAGGGAGTGAGGTTTGAGATTGGTGATTCAGCTGTACTTCTTGCACACTTCCAAGTGAAACTTATATTGGCAGAGAGGATTAAAGTAGCTTAGCAGAGAGATCCTCAATTGTGCAAAGTTTTGGATGACATTGATGGTGCACGAAGTTTTGTATCGGGTGATGATGGTATTCTTTGGTATGGATCTCGGTTGTGTGTTCCTAATCTTAATGAGATGAGGAAAGAGATTTTGGAAAAGGCACATTATTCTGCTTATACTATATATCTAAGTTCTACCAAGATGTATCATGATTTGAGGGAGTTATACTGGTGGAATGGAATGAAGAGAGATGTGGTAGAATTTTTTTGAAGTGCTTAACTTATCATCAAGTTAAAGAAGAACATCAAAGACCATCTGGTTTGCTTCAGAGACCATCTGGTTTGCTTCAGCCGCTTCCTATCCCTAAGTGGAAATAGGAGGATATCGCTATGGATTTTGTTGTAGGATTGTCGCGAGTTCATAAGGGTTTTGACTCAATCTGGATTATTATTGATATATTGACAAACTCATTTCCTTCCTGTTAAAACTACTTATAGTTCCTCTCAGCTTACACAGTTGTATATTGATGAGATGTTAGTCTTCATGGTGTTCTAGTGTCCATAGTCTTTAATCGTGGCACTCAATTCACTTCTGTCTTTTGGAAGAGTTTCCAAGATGCTTTAGGTACATGACTATGGTTCAGTACAGCTTTCCACCCTCAGATAGATAGCTAATCAGAGAGGACCATTTAGACTTTAGAGGATATGCTTTTTGCTTGTGTTCTAGATTTTAGCAGTGGTTAGGATCGTTATCTTCCTTTGATGGAATTGGCTTATAATAACATCCATCAAGCTAGTATTAATATGGGTCCATTTAGGGAATTATATGTTCGAAGGTGCAAGTCACCTATCTACTAGGATGAGGTTAGAGAAGGGAAGCTCACCAGTCCAAATTGATACAACATGATACAAAAAAGGTTCATGTCATTTGTAATAGACTATTGGCAGCTCAGAGTCGACAGAAAAGTTATGCTGATCCTAAATGGAAGGATGTGGAATTTCATGTTAGTGATCACGTGTTTCTGAGAGTATCCCCAATAAAGGGAATTATGAGTTTTGGAAAGAAGAGGAAGCTAAGTCCTCATTTTATTAGCTCTTTTGAGATTTTGGAGAGGATTGGAGCAGTTGCATATCGTCTTGCATTACCACCTAATCTTTCGCATGTGCATCCTGTGTTTCATATCTCTATGCTCAGGAAATACATTTTAGATCCTTCACATAATTTACAGCCTTAAACTATCGAGCTTGTAGATGATTTGTCGTACGAGGAACAACTAGTGAAAATTCTTGATAATCAGATCAGGAAGCTTCGTACCAAGGAAATATAGTTAGTCAAAGTTCAGTAGTATAATCACTTAAGTAGTGAAGCCACTTAGGAATTAGAATTAGACATGCAATCTAAATATCCTTATCTGTTTTACACATCAAGTTATAATTATGTCTGTTTAAATTTGGGGACTAAATTTTTTTTAAGAGAGTAGAATGTAATATCCAACAAATATTTTAATTTAATTTTTTTTAAAAAAATATTTAAATATATATATATATATATATATATATATATATATATATATATATATCACAAGTTTAAAATATTTTAATTTGAATTTACCAGATAATGTCCATAAATTTTCTTTTTTACTTATTTATTTTATTATTAATATAAGTATTCTACTCTAATGAGGAAGAAAGATTTTATACAAGCTAATTACAAAGTGAGATTCTTCTGCTCATCACTTTCGACTCCCTCTTTCTGTCATGTACCTATCTTTTAGCATTTGTTTTCTACTCCCTATTATTTGCATCTTATACTATTATGACTTCATTTTAAAACGATTTTAATTTTAGTCTCCAAATTTATAGTTCTTTGAGTCTTATTAGTAAAATATATTGTAGTCTTATTCCATTTTGATGTCATATAATTGTAGGAAATTTTGACAACCATCCTTCTGTTTGAGTTATCTACTTCTAGTTCTTAGTGCTTCGATTTGCTTTATTTCAGATGAGTGGTAATTATAGTGCATGACACGTTTTTTGTAGTTTTGTTAGTCTTCTTGACATAGAAACTAATTTTGACTATATTTACACAAAATTTGCTTAGATCCTATTTCGAAAACATTTTGAGACATTATAATTTAAATTACTTTATAAAGATTTACTATTTAGAATAATTAGAGAGACTTTTTTTTTTTATTTTAATAAGTTATCTTTAAAATTCTGATTATTAAAAATTCTATGCATTAGATTTATAAGTTTATGGGAACAGAAGCTTAGAGTCCTTGTATTTAATCTATTTGTCTATTCTGTAAATATATTATTAGTTAAATTTTGGCTTTTGATTTGATAATTTTTCAGTATAAGTTTTGATTTATTATTTAGATTTTGTTATTTTATTCTATGAAACTTATCTGGATTTATTTGATACTGTTTTGATGTTTTCAAACCGATACACATATTATGTTTTGATATCTGTTATCTGGACCCCGCCGTAAGGGCCATCAAAGTATTAGGTACATTGTTTCTATCACACATCATTTATTATTGTTAACTTACATTAGAGCATTTGCATTGAATATCAGTATATTTTGTTATGGTAGCACGCTTACCTTTTATTATGGCCTTTGGTGGTGTGGAGTATCACCACTCAGTTGTACAGTATCAAGTTTTCTTTTTCTATTATTTAAATTATTCATATATTGTATTTATTTTTTATACAGATTTTGTTGCATTAGCATGTTTAAAAAAATAACGAATTGGGAAATTATTCTTAGCTTTGCCTGTTCCTATTTCTCTGTGTACTGTAATTATCATTCACTGAGCTTTAGCTCAACTTATGTTTTTTCTGTCTCTTAATTGGTTTTCAGATCAGTAGTCTTCTAGAGCTGGTGCAAGCATTTTTCTACTTTTGGAGGAGTTTTCATTTGATTCATTACTTCTAGTATGACCCGATTTTGTTATTTGTCTGGTCATACGATTATCTGTTATTGGAAGTTATTTTTTTATTTATTTCCTTGATTATTAGTAATTGTCAGACTCCACTATTTACTTTTGGAAGTGTATACTTATTGATTATTGTTTTGAACTTTATTTCTATTCAATAAGAATTTATTTATTTTGTTCAGTTGTATTTTTATCTGTTAGGCTTGCATAAATTAATTACTAGTTTATGCGCTGGTCACGATCTAGTGTTGGGTCGTGACATCATGCCCAATGGTACTTTGCAATTAGCAGACATACCACCTGGTTGTAAAACTAGTAGTTGCAAATGGATTCTTAAAAAGAAATTAAAACCAGATGGCTCAGTTGATAAATATAAGGCAAGACTAGTTTCCAAAGGGTTCAAATAAAAAGAGAACACTGACTTTTTTAATACCTTTTCTCCTGTCTCTAGAATCACTTCTATTCGTGTGCTTTTGTCTCTTGTTGCTATTTATGATCTTACTATGTACCAAATGGATGTTAAAATGACCTTCTTAAATGGTGAGTTAGAAGAAGAGATATACATGGATCAACTAGAAGGATTTATTGTTCCTGGTCAGAGTAATAAGGTATGTAAACTTGTTAAATCTCTTTATGGGTTGAAACAAGCATCTAAGCAATGGCATGAGAAATTTGATGATCTTATCACTTCACATGGCTTTAAAGTTAATGAAAGTGATAATTGATTTTATTATAAGTCTGAAAATAATCTGAGCACCATAGTTTGTCTTTATGTTGATGACTTACTTATTTTCGAGTCCAATATTCATGTTGTAAATGATTTTAAATCTTTCCTATGTGCCAATTTTGATATGAAAGATCTAGGTGAAGCTAATGTAATTCTTGTAATTAAAATAATTAGATCAAATGATGGAATATCTTTGAACCAATCTCATTACATAGAAAGATTCTAAAGAAGTATAATAAATTTGATTGTAAACCTACATGCACTCCTTATGATCCTAGTGTAAAGTTGTTCAAGAATACTAGTGACAGTATTAGGAATATTGAGTATGAGAGCATTATTGGTAGTTTAATATATGCTACTAATTACACTAGGCCTGATATAGCTTATGCTATAGGATTGTTATATAGGTTCACCAGTAATCCTGGTATTGAACATTGGCATGCAATGGAAAGAGTAATGAGATATCTTAAACGAACAATGAACCTTGGATTATTTTATCAAAAGTTTCTCGATGTATTAGAAGGATATAGCGATGCTGATTGAAATACTCTTTCAGATGATTCTAAAGCTACGAGCGACTACATTTTCAGCATTGTTGGTGGAGCTGTCAAATGGAAATCTATGAAACAGACTATTTTGACTCAATCTATAATGGAGTTAGAAATGATTGCACTAGCATCGGCTAGTGAAGAAGCAAGATGGCTAAAAAGTCTATTGTTTGATACCCCTTTATTAGAGAAACTGATACCGGTAGTTTTGATCCATTGTGATAGTTTCGCGACTATCGCAAAAATTTAGAACCATTATTTTAATGGTAAAAAATGACAAATGCATCATAAGCATAGAACAATTATAGAATACATCTCTACTAGAGCTGCAAGAGTGGATCATGTGCATTCTGATGATAACTTGGTTGATCCTTTGATGAAAGGATTAGCAAGAAAGAAGGTTTTCAAAACCTCCAAAGGAATGGGACTAAAGCCCCTTGAAAGATAAGTCACTTTTGATGGTAACCTAACATATAGACTAGAGATCCCAAGAAATATGTTCAATGGGTGACAACAAGTCAGTGAAGTGATGGAAAGAAAGTCATACTAATTATATTAGTTCCATTTGAATAAGAAGTTTAAAGCGTGATATCCTGAAGTGAAAGAAAGTTGAGCTAATTGATGCTTTTAATGTAGTCTATACTCTAATTAGAGTGGAGTACCTAGCTACAAGAGTACTCCTGATAGACTCACCTAAGTGAATGTGGAAGTAAGGTCGCTTCCTATGGAATTTTGGGTAAAATATCTAGAGCATTCACAATACTGGGATAGACGTGCAGGGCCATGATGCACGGGCTTTTAAAGAGCACCATGACAAAGTTATGTGTGTTATTTCAAGACTACGAGTCACTCTAGTGTATTCTAAAGTATAATCACTATGTAAAAGTTCAAATCAAAAGATACTTTTACTTATGCATAATTTTGAATGTATTGTTATTGCTCAATGAATAGAATTATTCTTTTTTTTTTTAACTTGAATGGGGGATTGTTGAAATGTTATGTGAATTTTGAAAGTTAGTGTTATATGTAGTGTTAAGTTTCCTCTCCTTATCTCTCATTGGAAAAAGATGAAACTTGTAAAGGGTTTATATAAGTGAGACTTTGATATTGGCTTGGACCCCAAGGGGGTACCCATTTTTGTGGATGAGGGAGGATTTAGAAAATGCCACACGTGCATGCATTGGCCGATCAGTCGTGCCATGCCGAGTAGAGTGCGATGTGGTCTTGCTTATATTTTTTTTGCTAAAAATTTATTTAATTTTATTTAAATTTTCAAAAACAAAAATTATATCTCTAAATTATCTCCTAACTTCCTGTACACATTTTTTATTGTGTTTTAAAAAAATCTCACAAGTCTTATATTTTATCTTATCTTTTCTGTTTCTAAGAGATAGATTTTTTAGAGATAGCAGATAGAATTTTAAAAATAATTTTTTATCTATATATGCTATCTCTGATACGTATTCTAAATATAGAAACAAAATAGGTTCTTGAGCAATTAAAAAAATTTAGTTGTTTTCTTCCTGTGCAAAAGAGAAACAACATAGAAGTGATTTTATAGGATGTTTTATCATGGGGATGGCGGGCCTTGTACTGTTTGCACAATTGTTGAGCAGAGCCACGAAATGTCTTAAAGAAAGCAACCTAGTCCACAACTCAGCCTATTATTCTTTGGTTTTTCTTTTATTTTTCTGATTCGATTTTAACAAATAGTTAGGATCCTTTCTAACAAGAGATAAAAATGCACAATTTTCTTTGTCATTAACCTTTTTCCATGCTCTAAATCCCTCAAACGTAAATACTCCTGATCCAAAATGCCTAGATGGTCTATTAAACAAATAACAAGGAAGATAAAAGGCCACATCTTCGCTTAGTGAATATTTTAACCATTCAGGGAATGATTTAAATTAAGAAACTTGGAAATGGCAATGTCTTTTACTATGAATCGGATAGTCCGACATCACAAATGATAAATCCCAACTCTAATATAAGCTCTTCCAATCTCATCTTATTGGTTTATTAGATATCTCTATATTTCCCTTCGTGTTTCAAGATCTCATTCTAAAAATTTATGTCAACTTCATCTAACATTCGTGGGGTTTTAGTTGGAAATTCATCATTACTTATTAGAGTATCATTGCCATCAAAGAGGGTTCAATTGCATCTAATATAGAAGAAGAAGTAGATGTTCCAGTTTAGGAATTTCATTTCTTAAAAAGAAATCAATAGTTTGGTTCTTCATCTTCACTGTCTAAATCAATTCTGTAAATTTAATAAAGTATATAAAACATAAAATTATGTACCACAAATAATTGTTAACAATCAATTACAATTTTAATAGAAAAACTCAACAAATATATTTCATTTCAGAATATCAATCAATATGGTAAATTCCGTGTCACTTTGAAGTACAATTGAGAATGGAATATATGCATTTGATTATATATATATATATATACTGGGACAAACAATGGTAGACATATATATTTGGAAAATTAAGTTTTTTTTTTTATAAATGTTATTGAAGATTTAAACTTAGCCCGAACTTTGAACCGGTGAAGTTAAAAAACCACAGGTCAGAGGTCGAACGACAATCGAACTGATATACTATATTACAAAATATATAAATATAATAAATTTATATGGGTGAATTAATAATTTTATAAGATTCTGACATGTAAAAAATAAAAACTAGAATAGTTTGATATATTTAAATATGATTAAGAATTATGAAAAAAAATTAAAATTTAAAATATATTTGTAATTAATATTTAAGAAACAACTTATTTTTATTAAGAAATTAAGCTAAATCTATCAATATTCTCATGACCAACTTTCTACTTGGTACATGGCTAATATTTGGTTTTATAAAAAAAAGTTAATATTTATATAAGAATGGGTTGTTAAAAAGAAAAGAAAAGAAAAAAAATGCTGATGAAGATTGAAATGGGAGAATGATGCGCTCAACCGCAACACCCGCAAGTGCATGGGGTCTTATCAAGTAGTAAAATCGGCAAGTCCCGATATCGTTCTCTCAAGGGATTCGTTGGTTTAATCGATCAAGCACCAACTCAATTTTCTAATCTATTGTCTAACTCACAATAATCGTTGGATTTATGAACTAATTTTTAAACTATGAAAACTTTAAAAAATGAACTTGCACTTAACAAAATTCTAAAGAAATTGAAAATCAAATTTGGAAACTAACGATGGATTTAAGCATCTAGCTAGATTTCGACTCGTATTACTCAAATTGTACGTTTAACCAACAGTCCAATGAATATGTCAATTAATCATCAAGTGAGATTTTTCACAAAGCTAGGTTCAAATCTTTCTCAAGTAAATAATAGGAAGGGAATCTCTTCTCAATCATATTCAATTAGAAATAGCATGAAGAATTAATAAAAAATATAAAACCCTAGGTGTTTGCGCATCTATCTTTAGCAAACACAACAAATCTATTAAGCTTTTGAATGTTCTAAGGTTAAACTTTCGATTTCTAGTAAAGCCTAAACAACACAAATCAAGAATAAGCATGTTATTGTCATTGATTTACAGAAAATAAATATCAAAAGCTAAACTTGATGAAAAACCTAAGAATTCATTAAATAAAAACGTTGATCAATCCATACAATAGAGTAATACTCGTCTAGTCTAGGTAGACAAGTATGTTTAGTTCATGATCAAATTAAAAGAACAAGAAAAATAGAAGAAAGTGCAAAAATCCATGGAATCCATAAAGACCCAATGAGATTTCAGCCAAATCCTTGCTCTAATTTGGGATGATAATTTGCAATCCACCCTTTAAAACCTTTCTTGATCTCTTTTTCTTAGATTCTCTGCCCTTTTCTAGGGTTTTTGGAGCCCTAGAACTAATTTGAGTGAAGTTAGGCAAGAGTTCTAGCAAGAGTCCAGCATGAGTCCCCTTAATTTGTAAGTTCCAGCTCTTTTATAGGTGTCAGAGTGCTGTCACAGGTAGCTCTCACGGCCTGTGCCCTTGCCCGTGACAACCCTCTGCTAGATTTTCCCTTAGATTGAGAAGCAATAAGCTCTCATGGTCCCTGTCACGACCGTGAGAAGCTACTGTTTCTCTGCGTCATTTCTCTGGCTTCTACCACGGTCTGTCTCCTCTCTATCACCGGCCGTGCCGCCAGCCATGACAGACTACTGCCATGCAATCTCAATAATTCTCACGGGCTGTCTCACAGGCCGTGAGGCATCCCTGAGCCTTCATTTTTCACTCCGTTTTCGTGCATTTTCTTCGCCTTTCGAGTCCAAATCCTAAAATAGTTCCTCCTAGCTCTGAAATCCAATTGATTACTTAAAATTGATTGAAAATTCTAGAGAAAACACATTAAATTCAATTTAACAAGTAAAATCCGCCAAGAATATAGGGTAAAATAATGTATAATTTGCTAGTTATCAGAGAAAGAGTAACATTTTCCAATCCCATATTGGAAAAATAGGGAATTTGAAAAGTGAATATCCTTATATATAAATTCATGCATTCTCCTTGTTTCTCTATTATATTAGAAATAAGTAGTTCTTAATTTTAATTTACTTCAAAATTAATATTTGTTCTAACAATAACTCCCTATTTCTCTCTTTATTAATTTTAGAATGAGAGATAAATGATTTAAGAGTTATTTTCTCCCTCCTCAAATCTAAGAAGAGGGAATGTGACTCTCAAAAAAAATTTAAGGAGCAAAAGTTAAGAGACAGTTGAAGAAGCGACTCTTAAAATATACTCCCTAAAATAAAGAAAGAACTTGATTTAAGAGCCTGTTGGACTTGGTCTAATAACTTAAAAAATTAGACTACTCATAAAACCATCATTGACCTGGAGAAACAGAAAACTTGTGCCTAGTTTTCACGGGTCGCGGGTATTTGGCCTGTTTAAATGGGTATTTTCTAGTTTAGTATTATTAACGATTTTATGTATTAACTGAATCAGATTCGATTTCGGTACCAAATGGTCTAGTCCGGTTTTAAAAATATAGATTGATAATAACATTCGCAAAGAAATTATCCTTCATTATTTACAATAAGACTAATTAACATACACTCAAGTAATGAATAATATAAAATAAAATAAAATTTGAAAAAAAATTAAATAAAAGAATTAAAATAATACCTTTTTCTCATCTTATCAAAGTTTTATCAATTCAAAATTTTTTATAAAGTTCATTTGCAAATTCAAATTCACGTGGTTTAAATAAAAATTTCATTTCATTTGGTTGAATTTTATTAAAATATTTATTTTTAAAATAAAATTTATTTACAAATTTCAACATTTTTTATAATTAGTTTAATAATTGAAATTTTTAATAATTTAATAAGTTAGTATTTCAAATGAATTTTATTTAGAATATATGAATTTAAATAGAAAAATTAGGAAGATCTAACAAAAAATATATATTAATATATCCCATTTTCTTGACGGTTTTGTGCTTTAAATTGAATTTGATTTGTTTGTTCTAAGTGTTTTCAGTTATTTTCAAGAATTTAATTGAAATCTAAGGTTAAAAAGAATTATGTTGAAGTTCGGGTTTGAAAGACGATGAAAACGAGCGAAAACGGTGGA
>CAOJBK014196993.1:0-10302 GCA_948294925.1 Codiaeum variegatum | reverse complement strand
ACCGAAAACCGAAAAATAAAATTGGATAAAAAAATTTCGGTTTTATACATAAATTGGATTGGTTCGGTTTCAGTAAAATAATAATTTGGTATTTCGGTTTTTTAAAAAACCGAACCGAAAAAACCGAACCGAACCGATGCCTACCCCTACAAAAGGCAACCCTTTTTCCTGATTTTATTACTTTTTTTTTTTTTTAAAAGAAAAACTTTACATAAAATAAGCTTTACACCTTGTGTTGCTTTTGAGTGTCTTTATATATTCTCTCCCTAAATACCGCCTCTTCCTTCTTAAAAAAAACCTTCTCTTACACTAAACTCATTCTCTCTGTTTCCCTTCAATGGAAAACCGGTTCAAGACCCGATTCACTCAAATGTTTCGGAGCTCATTCACGTCATGCAGGACCAGAAAATTATCAGATGTTATTGAAAAATCAGTATTCATTCCTAAAACTCAAAGAGATTACTTTCAATTCCATTTAATGGAACCATTGTCACCTAAAGTTCGAAACTTTTCTTCAAATTGTAGACCAAATTACCCTCAAAACACAACAAATTCAATCTTTCCAAGACAAAAAATTTCTGAACATTACCCTCCTTTAATTTCAACAAGTGGACATTTTTGCCCTCCTGCTTCCCCTGTTTCTCCTCTAAAAAAGCAGAGCAAGAACGAGAACAAGAAGAAGAAGAAGAAGAGTTCAAAAATGTCAAAGAACAAGAAAATTAATAGAAGGGATTTGAATCTTTTTAGTTCATCTTCTCAAGATAGTGCTTATTTTGATTGGTTTACAAGCTCAGAAGAAGAAGAAGAAGAAGAAGATGAATCAGATGCTCTCTTTTCATCAAGAAGTTTTTCCTCTGATTGCTCTGTTTCTCGCCACCATTATCTCCGCTGTGTACGGCGATCAAGAACCGCTAGTCAAATGGGTGTTTGCCCATTAGATGGAAAAGTGAAAGATAGTTTTGCTGTGGTGAAAAGTTCAAGTGATCCTTATAATGATTTTAGAATATCAATGGTGGAAATGATAGTTGAAAAACAAATATTTTCAGCTAAGGAACTTGAAGAGCTTTTACAGTGTTTTTTATCTTTGAATTCTGATTATCATCATAAGATTATTGTTGAAGTTTTTACTGAGATTTGGGAAGCTTTGTTCTCTATTTGTTCTTAGATTAATTTGTGAAACAAAGTTAGTATTATTATTACTCTGTTTAGTTCTAACTAAAAGTAATTAACTTTGTGTTAATCAATTAAATGCATTGTCTTTTTTTTATTATATATATATATATATAAAGAAAAATTACTCTGGAATTGTGTTTCTTACTGGATCAGATCTTGTCTCCTTTTAATGAGTTTTTACAGTACAATTAGGTTTTTCTTGTCATCTTTTTGGTTATGGAGTAAAAAACTGTACTGTGTTTGATAAGATAGAGCAAAAGAAGAAGAAGAAGGAAGAAAAAGATCAGTTTTTTGTAGTTAATAGATTTCCATTTTTTTTTTCAAAATAGTGTATTTCACGCATAATGTGATGAATAATTGCTCACATGGCATATTTTTTATGCATAATATATTTTCTTAAAAAAAAATTAATTAATATTTAAATTAATTTTTTATATTATATATATATATTTTTAAATTCAAATTAAAAAGGCGAAGATTGTTACTTCCTGTTAGATGACACCCTCAAATGACATATTGGTTGCATAAATTATATTTGACGGTGTCATGGATTTTGTCTTGCGGTAACAAAAAATAAAAGGTAAATTATTATTTTATTCTTAAAATAGGATCAAATTTATTATTTTTTTTTCAATTATGAAAAATGATATGTATAATCCTTAAGATTTGGCTCTATTAATATATTAAGTTCTTCCACCTAATTTTTGTTGTATATTCGAAAATATTCTATTACAAAATTCTTAAAATTTAAAATAAAAAAATCTCAAAATACCCTTCATACACTCGTCTATCTCCCGTTTCTTCTCTCATTCTCGTTGTAATGTAACATTTTTTTTTTGTTTTTGTCAAATACTCTCTATAAATTCATTCACAATTGAAACTTTTTTCTTTTTTATAATTGATTTTTTTTTCTTGCAATGCCAGCCATTTATATCAAAATATTTTTTTTCAAATTAATTATTAATTAGTTAAAAAAAATTAATTACTATTAATTTATTTTCCCCCTAATCTTTCCCTTTTCCCCTTCTTCTTCATCTATCTGGATTTTTTTCGTTTATTTTTCTTTTTTCCCCCTCTTTTCTTCATTATCTTTCTCTTTCACCTTGTGAAAATCACAGAGGCTTGTTCAAACCCCAACCATCTCTTCAGAGCAAATCACCATCTACCCAAGTGAGACTCCACCATCAAGCAACCATCTTCTCAGACAAGCCACTGCCACTGCCACTGCCACCACCACCGCCACTGCCACCGCCACCGCCATCACTGTTAACCCCATCTGAAAATTAAGACCGAGAGAAAGAGATAGAGATAGATGATCGGAGTTGAGTGACGATAGCAAAGAAAATTATACGACGATGGTGACGACATGATTATCTTTCCTTCCGATGAGTTGTGGGTTAATGAATTTTCTGTATTGGAGTTAGAGTTTTGTGAAAAAAGATTGGGAAATTTGAGAAGAAAGAGGGATGGACCATTGATGTACTAGGTATTTATTTTGGGTTTAGAATTTTAAGAAGAATGGAGAAAATTGATGAAGAAAGAGGGAATTATAATCGATGATTTTACTTTGTATGTTTCATGATTTTGCTTTTTCTTTTTTAATTTTTTTTTAGATTAAGTGTTTTGGACTTAAAATTCATTATTTGTGCTGTAGTTTTTTTCCATTCTTATTTCAGATTATTTGTTTGCAATTAGTTTAAACATTACAGTTAATTTGAATAAAATAATTTGAATTCTTTATGATTTCCTTTTCTTTTTAATTTTTTTATTGATTAAATAAAAAGGATGATGTTAAGAAATTTTTTTAGATTTAAATGAATGAAATGGATGGAATACAAAAGAAAATTCAATTGCTAATAAAGGGCACTATGATCTTTTAACATCATTTAACGACCAATTCTAACAGAATGACTAACTAGTTAGATGAAATCAAACCTTAGGGACTATCTATATCGTTTTTCATAATCGATGGACTAAATAGTGAATTTGACAATAACTTAAAAACTAAATAGTAATTTACCCCAAAATAAATTACAATATACTTTACTTCTTCACACATAAATGACAAATTAAGATTTGAGTTTTGTTCATAAATAAATGTTAAATTAAAAAATCAAGACAAAAAAATACTAAATATCCAAATTTAAAAAAGTACTAAATATCTAAATTTAGTCTTAATATTAATTGTGTACATTAAATGTAAATAAAATATAATTTATAATAGTTACTGCATTTCAATAAGGATAAAATTGTTCACTTAAGATAAAATAAATGTTGTCTTAATTTATGTGAAAAAAAATATTATTTAATACTTATTTATAAATAGAAGCAGTACTGTTTTAAAGAAAAATTGAAAATTAGATCATATGTGAAAATATATTGGTAAATTTGTGATTTTTAAAAAAAATCTTTTTAATAATGAAAAGCCCAGAATTTCTCTGATTTTCTTTTAGAAAAAGATTGTTGAATTTTTATTTTTTTGTGATAATTCCTAAACTTTCAAGACCTTTTAGTTTGAAACTTGAAATATGGGGATGGGATGGAACCTTTTTGTGATTTGAAAAGTAAAATCTTATAGAAAAATAAAAAATTCTTTTTTCTTGACAATAGAAAAAAAAAGTTTGTCCAGTATGGCTTCTTTTACTTTTTTGACTTTTGTATTTCTTTTAATATAGTTTAATTTGAATGAATATTTTAACGAACTATTATTGGCTAAAAAATTAGTATATTATAAGGAACAAAGGCTGACAAGATCAGCTAATATTGTGCCATATATGGATAATATAATGAGTTTTGATTAGAGAACATACTAATAGAGAGAAATGAATTTGGATTTTATGTATATTATTTAAAATTTAGTTTGTCTACAATTTAAAAACAGGGACATAAAAAATAATCTAATAATTTCATTTCATTTTGGTTCCCTTTTTTTTTTGTGAACCTCTAGTAACATTCATTCTCTGTCACGTAACTATACTTGTGCCGTCGGCCATGGCTGGTTCTGGCCAGCTTCAGCTGCCAGACCCATTTGTTGATTGTCATGTTGGCATTGTAGAGTTGTTCTCTATGCTTGTCACTGCCTCTAAAACAACAACAATAGCGAAAACATAAGCCCAAGTAGTTGCCCCAACCCCAATTACGAATGCAGTTGTGGAGTCTTTCATTGCTTCAATTTTGTCTGATATCGGAGGCTTCGTCTCCATTAAGATCTCTCAGAAAGCATATGATAGAAGGATCAAGCAATGTGAGCACTCGCTCGTTGGTAGGCTAATCCTTAATAAGGGAGATGAGCCATGGAAAATTCAGGATCTAAAGTTCACCTTAAACACTATATGGGGTCTTAATGATCAATGGAGATTAATCTCTCTTGGTAAAGGCTATTATCATATTCTCCTTTCATCTCATGGAGTAAATCTTACATTGTGGAGTAAAGGAGTTATTGCTTTGAAACCTGGTCTTTTCCGACTTCAACCACTGACAAAGGATTTTGATCCAGCAACACAAAAATCCTCCAACACTCAAGTTTGAGTTCGCTTGTATTATTTACCTTAGGAATATTTGGACAAGCAGATCTTCACAGAGATTGCCAGAGGTATTGGGGTGTTGATCATAATTGATAATGCAACCTTAGAAGGTGATTATGGTCACTTTGCTAGAAAGCTCGTAGATGTGGATTTGGCTAGTAAATACCCATAAATGCTTCAAATTGAGTGTGAAGGTTGGCAATTTTGGATTGATGTGGTGTATGAGAACATGCCCCAATTTTGTCGCATATGTTCTTCCATTGGTCATGCTTCTTATAGTTGTAAAAGGAATCAGCATCCCTAGTGATCGACAAACCAGTTTCTCATGGCTGTGCTTCTAAATCTAGAGGTAGATCGAGACAAAGGAAGTCACTTACTATGAAGCATTGGAGGCCTAAAACTAGAAGTGTCTCGATTGTTCCAGTTAATCAGGTGATTGATTGCATTACCATAGATTTGGAGCTTGTAGTGAATAAGGAAGTGAGCCCTCAAGCAACTCAAAACGTCACTGTGGCTAGCTCTAGATATGAGCAAAACGACATTGTTGAAGCCCAATTGCCTATGGTTCCGGGAGAAAACCAAAACGATACTATAACGAGTGTTTTAGACGGTAATATTGCAGTAACACAAGAAATTCAAACTAAGGCAATTGCTGTATTAGATCAGGTAGCTCCCATTGTTTCTCCTTCATCCCCTATACTTGATGTGACTATAGATAATCCTATTTTTGAGAGTGCTACCAGCTTAGATAAGGCTCAATGCAGTAATAGCTCCAATGACAACATTCAGTTTGTTAAGGAGTTGGAAATAGTTGAGAAACATAGTAGCAGAAGCCAGGAACAAGGGGATTCTAATGAGCATGGATGGAATATTTCGAGAAGGAAGAATATTAGTAAGATTCCTCTTGTGTCAATAAAGAATAAGCTAACTCTTGCAAAGTGAATGTCGCAAACTCCCACCAAACTTAATTTATGATGGTTATCTATTGGAATTGTAGGGGTATTTGTAACCCTAATACTTTACAATTTCTTTTTGATTTATGTATGACTAATAAGCCATAGGTTCTTTGCTTAGCAGAGCCAATGGTTCAGTTCTCATATGTTTCTATAGGATTTTGGTGCTCCCTTAATATGCGTTTAGTGGCCATGGATGATGGTGATATGCCTTCTATCTGGGTTTTTCTTCATGATGGTGCTCCTAATCTATCATGGATCTCAACTAGTAATCAACAAGCATCTCTTGATCTATCTATTTGTCACACTCCTCATCGTCTTACTTTCGTTATGCCAAGACTCTAGCCTATAATAGGCAATTTTTATGGAATGATTTGTGCACTATTAAAGCTACGTCTTCAAATTGTTGGGTTGTGATGGGTGATTTTAATACAATTTTGAGAGCTCTTGAGAAGCGGGGAGGATGCCTTCCTTCGTACTCTTCTTGCAACGATTTTAAAAATGCTATTGATAATTGTGATCTTTATTGTCTTGATACTAAAGGAAGCTTTTATACATGGACCAACAACTACTTTGGTGATGCGAGAATTGATATTTGTTTGGATAAAGTGCTTTGCTCTAAGGGGTTTTTGCAGGAGTGGGTGTTTATCTCCTGCTATACTCTTCCTAGACACTGTTCAGATCATTATCTGATTTTTTTGAAAGGTCAACTTTCTAATATTTCATGTCCTAGACCATTTCGATTCAAGGAAATGTGGCTCTCTCATAACACTTTTATGGATTTTTTTTCGGATAAATGGAAAGGATACCCCACTCTTGATCATCCTATGGCCTCAGTTCAACATAACCTGCTTCTTTTGTGGGCAGATCTTTGATGCTAGAATTGGACTATTTTTGGAGATCTCTATCATAATATTGATGCTGCTCAGGAGGATTTATCTCACATTCAACAGGACATTGATGTTATGGGTTTTGACGAAGATACTTATGTTCGAGAGATGGATGCACACTATCATATATCAAAGCTTTTAAACTAGCATGAGACTCTTTTAAGAGAGAAAAGTTATTCTAATTGGTTGATTAATGGTGATAGAAACTCTTCTTTTTTTCATGCCACTATTTCTATACGGGGCTCTTCTCAAGATATTTCGGCTCTAGAGGTGGATGGCAATGTTTTAGATGATCCGCAAGTTATTGATGACTTTATAGTTGGCTATTTTTGAACCTCTTATCCTCCTATGATCAACGATCTGATTTGTCCAAGGTCCATACAATTATTCTTAAGCTTATGGGTTCCTCTAATAATAACATGCTCACTACTGTCCCCTGTGATTTAGAGATTTTCTCTATTATTTCTGACATGGATGGTAAGAGCGCGCCAGGTTCTGATGGCTTCACGGACACCTTTTTCAAGAAGTGTTGGCACATTATTAGTCATGATGTTTGTATTGTTGTTCGACATTTCTTCATTACAACCAATATGATTTCGAGTCTCAACTCCAATTTATCGATCCTAATTCCTAAAGTCAAAGAGGCCATGACAATTAAAAATTTCAAACCTATCATTTTAGGAAATTTCATATTTAAAATCATCACCAAAATTATATCCTCTCGTCTTAGTTCGTTGGCTGATCGTATTTTATCTCCTGAGCAGTTTGGATTTATTAAAAATTGGGATATTACAGATTATATTGAGGGAGCATCGGATAACATTAATTTGCTCAATTTTTGTTCTCACAATAATATGGCTGTCAAGGTGGACATCCTTAAGGACTTTGATACTTTGAGTTGGCCTTTCATTTTGGAGGTTTTGCATTCTTTTGGGTTCAATGATAAGTTTTGTAGCTAGATTTTGGAAATTCTCCACTGTTCTAGAATCTCTATTTCTCTTGCTACAGGTGTGAAAGGCTATTTCTCTTGCTCCAGGGGAGTGTGTCAAGGGGATCAGTTCTCTCTGATTCTTTTTCCCTTAGCTGGTGACTATCTTAGTTGGACTATCTCAGTTTTGGTTGCATATGGTTCCATCCTTCGAATTTCTGCAGGTCAGTCAGGTTGTGCTCTATCGCATTTTATTTACGCTGATGATCTGTTGATTTTTGTAAAGCGACGAGGAAAAACATCATCGCTTTGAAAAATATTTTTGATTTATATAGTATTTTATCAGGCCAAGTTATAAATTGAGACAAGTCTGAAATCTTCTTTGGTTGTTATATTCCTTCTAGAATGATTAACTCCCTCTAGTCTATGCTTCAGTTTAAAATTGGGAGATTGCCTTTTGTTTATTTGGGAGTTCCCCTTTTGTGGGTATGCCTAAGTGAATTCATCTGCAATTCTTTACTGACCGCATTTTACTAAAGCTTTTATCTTAGAAAGGTAAGCTTCTTTCTATGGATGGGCGGGTTGTGTTAGTGAATTCTGTGATATGCAATTCGTTTATACATTCTTTCTCGTTGTTTAAATGGCCAACGAATCTTCTTTCTAAGATAGAGAAAGCAATTAGAAACTTTGTTTGGTTCGGCGATGCTTTTGTCCGCAAAGCTATTACGGTTAATTGGAGTACTTGTTGCCTTCCAATTGATAAAGGTGGTTTAGGGTTAATTAGACTTTTAGATCTGAATAAAACTCTTCTGCATAAGTTGGCCTATAAGTTTCACTCTAGCCTCGTATATGTTCCAATTTCTGTGGCAGAGATTTTTATATTAGTGGGAAGAAGCTCGTTCTTCTCCAATTTGTTCTTCAATATGGTCTTCGATTAAATCGGTCTTTATTTCCATTGACTCTAATTCAAAATGGATTATCTCCTGCACCTATAACCTTAGCTTTTAGAATGAAAATTGGCTTAGGTATAGGATGCTAATGTTCTTTCTTTGCCATTGAAAGTTAAAAAGCAATTGAATATGAGAGTGAGAGATGTTTTTGTTGATAATCAGTGGCAGTTGCATCCATGATTTTGCGTATCATTTCTAGCCATATCGGCTGATAATCAGTCCCTCTCTTTAAATCTACACGATGATTTTCTGGCATGGTTTGGAAGCTCTACTAGTCATGTTTCGAGCAAAACAGTCCTGCAATCTTTTTTTCGGTCCTATTCTGATGTTTGTTGGAACCGGAAACTTTGGAAAAGATATATTCCTCCCTCTAGAGCCACATTATATTGGTGTCTATTCCACCATAAGCTTCCACCAGCAGATGTTATCCTTCGAATGGGCATTCCTTTTATTTTCATATGTGTTTTCTGTCTTGGTACTGCAGAATCCCTCACCATATTTTTGTTGATTGTTGCTTTGCTTTGCAGGTGTGGTCAGCTTTAAGCTCAGTGTTTTAGTATAACATTTATGCTAATTCGCCTATACAATTTTTAAAAAAGAACTTGTTGCTCCTTATGGTACACATGTTTCTTGTTTGATTATTGCAACTTGTACCAATTTTTGGTTGTTATGGTGCACTCGAAATGCAACTATCTATGAGGAGATTTCTCCTTCAATTTCTTCTTTTCTTCGAAGCATATGGAATAGTATCAAGGAGGCTGATTTGTTTAAACTAGGAGCGATGAGGAATTCTCAGGATGAATTGACAATCCTTAGAAATTTTGGTATAATGGGCATTCCATCTTCAATACCCAAAATCTTGGAGCTTTACCGGAGACCTCCTCCTGTCTTGTGGCTCAAAATTAATATGGACGGTGCAACTTTGGGTGCTTTGGGTCGGGCAGGGGTGAGGGAATGATTCGAACTTACAGAGGCTTTGTGCAGGTTTGCTTTTCTATTCCTTTTGATGTGTGCCATGCTTTTGAGGCTGGAATTACTACTTCTATTATTACATTGCATAGAGCTAGGAACATGGGATTAACTCATGTATGGTTGGAGGTGGACTCCATGTATGTGCTCAACTATTTTTGTAAAAAAAAGGACATTCCTTGGCAATGGCGTGCTAGATGGCTTGCTTGTTTGAGTTTCATAAACTCCATTTACTTTGTTGTCACTCATATCTGTAGGGAAGGAAACTCAGTGGCTGATGCACTAGCTAACAAGGCTGTTTCGATTGATGTTGGAAGTTGGTGGTATAGACCTCATGATTTTTGTAATATTTTTATTTCTCTTGAGTATTTGGGGATGCCTCATTATAGGTTTATCCCACAATTTTTTGTATTGGATTCATTTTTTATTAATAATATTTGATTGTTTGGATCACACGATGCTCGACGCTATGGAGGTGCCAGCCTAACCGGGATGTCCTTGTGCGCTGCCTGAGATCCTGCAACTACTTTTTTTTTCCATGAAAGCTGGGGTCGAAAATCAGATAGTGCATTGGGACATCCCAACTAAGTTTGCACCTCCGTAGCACCTACTTCACTTTTTCTAACCCAAAGATATTATTGAAAAGAAAATAAGATCAGTACAAGATGCTCAAACGAACTACAAGAATCTAAAATGTTCTTTAGAAGCAAAGTCATCAAAGTTTAGAAGCAAAGTCATCAAAGACTAAGCTACTGCAAAAACTAGGAAAAGAATTTCAAAACTGATATCTTAAATTATGATTTCCATAATTAGCAAGCGCATGCACTACTCGGTCACCCTCTCTATAAATGTGAGAAATCACGAAATTCATTCGTGAAATATGTCAAGACAAGCCGACCAAGATAGCCAGCAATC
>CAOJBK014193972.1:0-12813 GCA_948294925.1 Codiaeum variegatum | reverse complement strand
GTGGCGGGTTGACCGGTCGGCAGCGAAGCTGGGCCGTCGGCGGCGGCGGCAAAACTGGTGGAGTTTGCTGCTTCAAACCACGCCTCCTCTTTTAGTTCTGTGAAAAATGATTCTGTGCTGGTTGTGGGTGCTTTTATAATTAAATGTTACTGACGCAAAAATTGAGTCAGTAACAATTTTTTTTTATTTTTTTTCTGACGCGTTACTGATGGAAAAATGCATCAGTAACGTTATTTTGCCGCGTGACTTTACGTAAAAAATTTTCATTCCCGCCCATGTATTTTTGACGATTTACTGACGCCAAATTGCATCAGTAATTTTTTTTTTTTCAATTTCTAACTCTTTACTGGCGCTAAAAATTGCGTCAGTAAATTAATTAATTTTTTTTTGGCGTCAGTAACGTTAATTTTGGCATTAGTAATTACTGACGCCAAAAATTGAGTCAGTAATTTGCGTCAGTAAATTAATTAATTAATTTTTTGCGTAAGTAACGTTATTTTTTGCGTCAGTAATTACTGACGCCAAAAATTTTGTCAGTAATTAGCGTCAGTAAATTAATTATTTTTTTTTACGTCAGTAGGGGTCAGTAACGTTAATTTATTACTGACGCCAAAAATTGCGTCAGTAATTGGCGTCGGTAAAAGTGGAAAATGAAAAAAAAAATCAAAAGAAAATTTTAAAAATTGGAAAAGAAAATAATTTTTAGTAACTAAGGTCAAATAATTAATTTGTTAAAATAAGATTCAAAGAAAAAGGAAAAAAAGTTAATGTTTGAATTTGATAGAGAAAAAAGAGTATGTAAATGAATGTATGGCGTGTAAAAAAATAAATAAATAATTAATAGTGATTTTTTTTTAATCTTTTTATGATAATTAACATCAAATTTTAATGGAATGATTAAGTAATTTGACGGAATCAAATCGTAAAATCTTATCATATCATTTTTTTAAAATATAAAGACGAAATAATTATTTAATAAAATCTTAAAAATTAAATAATAATCTGCTCTTAAATTAATTGATGGTTGATGGATGTGAAATGTCATTATTAATTAATGTTACATTTTTTATTAGTATAGTCTATAACTAAGATGATAGATAGAGCCTATGTAAAAGTTTCTCCAATCACAAACTATAATGTATTTATTTCCTCAAACTCTTAAAATTGCAATTATAAAAAGAACAAAGAATGACAATTAAAATTTCATTGTCTCATCTAAACAAGGGGTTGAGGTGGACATTGGTGGATTCATTTCAATTCAATTTGAAATCCCAACTGATCTGAAATAGTAAGCCTCTTAAACCTATTTTAAACTTTGGCTTTGTTAAGTTTAATGGATTTTCATTTTTGCATTTCAGTTTTTAATTTTCATTTATAAAATAAAATAATCTATAAATATATAAATTTAAATGAATTTTTCTGAATGGATATGATCAGGTATTAATATATCTAATATAAAATTTAAATGTGGAAATTTGTCATCGAAAAAAAAAGAAATATTAAATGAATTGTATGTCAACAAGAATTTCAAACATCACTCTGCGGATTTACGATCTCCAATTTTCGTAGTTCTTGTTCAGTGTTCTGGTCTCTTTTAGTTGTTGGAATAAAAATGCATTTATCCAACGTTCTCCAAAGTCCCGAAGAGTCCAAGGATTCGATTGAGGGACTACTAATTCTATGCCTAAATCTTTCAGCTAAAAATCGGTGTTTGAAGTCTATGAAGTATCCCCCTATTAGACTCAACCTATCTCACATATTTATGTCCTAAAAGAAGGCTTATATCTACTATTAAATATTGACTCTAAGCCCCCCTCTAAGCTATCTAGGGTGAGGGCAGAGCTCGCTTTGTCTCACCACCTCCCATGGTTTTAGAGTCCGATTGCTATTCGTTGTTTGTTGTTGTTGTTCATTAGATGTTCGATTCCTGCTGTGGGAATAAGACTTGAAAGAGTAATCCCAGGGAGTTCGCTTAGCACTGCAATGGCTACTATCCCGTAGCCCAAACACGTAGGGAGAGCAGCCCATTTCAGGGCAGAGTGAATGTATTGAAGTCAGCGAGGGACACTAGAGTGAGTGGCATGAGCGGCTAACGAGGTAGTGGAGTGAGAAGGTTTATGCACTCCCGGATGGAGCAGAATACACATAAAGCCAGAAGCCCCTTTGGTGACAAGGGGCATAACTACAAGGTATTCCTCGTAGCCCAGGGACCATCCCATGAAACAGGCAAGTCGCTAGGGCCCCAGAGGATGAGCAAAGCAAGCTCCCCTATCTTCAGATTTATGTCTATTCTAGGATTGGAGGAAGTGCATAGACCGAAATGTAACGATAGAGAAAAAGAAGGAAGTTAGTGTTAGGAGCAGCTAATCCCTTACCTTCGGCTTCGGTCTTAGAGCTAGAGTTCGAGTTATAAAGGCCTCTTTATTAGAAAAATTTTCCCTTCAAGCTAAAGCTGTAATGGAAACAGGCTCGACGATTCTAACACCATGAAATCGAGTTCGGGGCATACTTATATCGATACGCCTGCCAACATTCGAAAAAAATGTATGGACACTCCCCCTCTTTTTCTCCTTTCTTTGACCCGCTATACCACAAATAGAACAACAACAAATAGCAATTGCCTCCAAAAACCTTCTTTTGGGAGTATGGAGCCGACATCGAATCGTACGCATGCCCAATTTTATACAAGGGGATTATGCACCACTCTTGTCCCCGCATCCACCAAGTGCAAAACAACGATACCTTTCCCCGGGAGTCACACTTCAGCAAGTGAAGAGCTTTCTCCCGGTTCTTGGCCTACCACCAGTAACGTTTCCTAACTGCCTTTTGCCTCAAAGTACGAGGCGAGCTACACCCATCGTATGTAGCCAACCCAGAGGATGAATGTAAATGTCTGCCTTCTTGTCCTTATTGTGCTTACTTTTTTGTATGAACCTTGGGATGCGTAGTAACTATTTTATCGACTAGAACCCCATCCCCTCTTATCCTCAACCATTCAGTCATCTTTCATCTTTCGATTTTCTTTCTCTCTGGAAAACTACTCCTCTATGAAAGATGTCTTCGGAAGGTTGCATCGTCTAGCTTCCTTAAAAACTTATGCTATCTTAAATGTGGTCTTCCATGTTTCGTTCGTTTCTTCTCCAAAGGGCCAGGTTTGCCCTTGGTTGAAAGAAAATGGTTTTCAATTAACCAGTAAAATCGGAGTTTACATATGAATAATTGAGTTTCCTTCTTTGTTTTGTATTTTGCCATCAATTTTAGATAGTCATAAAGCGATAAGCTTAGGAGACACGCCCGAAGAGCAACGACAATAGTGTGGTTCCAAGTGTCATCATGTCATTGAGATTTGCGGGGTAATGGGGACTATATTAAAAAATATAAATTTTATTATCCGGTCTCCATAGTCTCCAAATTTACCAAAATCAAACTGTAATTTTAATTCAATTTGGTTTGGTAAATTAGTCTAGTTGATTTTTGTCCACTGCTTGTTTCAACTCCTTCAAAGGTAATATGCAAATGACACCGTTTAAACCAATGCAAGCATTGTCAAATTTTTTTTCTTCATCATAATAGGAATATGGGTAGAAGCAAAGCTGAATAAATTTAAGGCTATGTTTAGTTTATGAAATGGAATTGATGTGAGTTGATTACTAATTCCTAAGGAATAAAACAAGTAGGATTGAGCAGCTATAAATAATCTTTGATTCATTAGTGTTGAAGATTACCAAATGTTGAAGATGAAGTTTGTGTTAAATTAAATGGTGCATTTTGCCTCTTAGTTAACACATTGTCATTTCTATTTTGAGTTTTTGTTATGCAATAAAGGAATTATTAAGAACAGGGGTTATGTCATATGCTACAAATCATACCTACATTGTCCTCATTCTAAAAGTTCAATTTCCTACACAGGTCAATCATTTTAGACTCATTGAACTCTATAATTTTATTTACAAAGTAATTACCAAAATTCTAGTTAAAAAGGCTTAATGTACTCATTCATCCCAACCAAAATGCATTTTCTTTTAACATATCCATTTTTTATAATATTTACATTGCTCACGAGGTTTAAATTTCTTTGATAAACCTCATTCCAAAAAATAGGGTTATATGACCATTAAGGATGATATCTTTAAGGCATATGATTGTGTTAGTTGGACCTTCCTATTTAAATTATTGAATCACATGGGTTTCACCTACTGTTCACCAAATGGATTTATACATGTGTTACCAATACTTCCTTCAAAATCATTGTTAATGGTTGTCCTTCATAGGAATTCATATCTAATAGAGTACTTAGACAAGGTGATCTAATATCACCTTATCTTTTTCTATTGATGGCCAATTGCTCGTCTTTCATGATAGATGTTGTTGTTCAAGAAAGGAATATTACAAGATTTAAATTTAATTATGACATCCCTCTACTGAGTCATTTGCTTTTTGCATATGACACCTTTCTCTTTGGAAAAGCCATTGAATTGGAGGCTATGAACATTTCTCTCATCCTTAAAAATTATGAACTAATTGATAGTATTTTAATTACTTTTCTTGATTAATAAAGATTTTTAATTAATCTTCCTTATTCATTAAGTATTTTAATTATTTTTCTTATTTAGTTAGAATTCTTGTTTAGCAAGTATTTTAATTAATTTTCTAGTAGGTTTAGAATTATTTACTATTTTACTTTAATGATTGTAATTTCTTATGAGTTTTAGATTAGGATTATGTAACTCATATAAATAGGTTATTTTATGTCATTATAAAATAACATTTATCAATTATTTATAAATTTAAATCTTAGCTATTTTACTATAATCTCTTTGAAATTGTTTATATTTCTTAATTGAGATGTTTTATTAGGAGATTTGTTCATTTGATGATCTTCATGTGTTACATGTTGCATCAAATGGTATCAGAGCGGAAATTCACCCAATTTAATGGCCCATGATAGTGGTGATAGGTGACCCTTTGACGACGTTCTAGGATTATCAACTGTTCGGAGAGTGATAACTAGCAATTTATATATTATTTTCTCTCATATTCTTGATGATTTTACTTGTTAAATTGAATTTAATATGTTTGTCCTAGTGTTTTAGTCATTTCAAAGAAATCAATTGAATTTCAGAGCTAGGAGGAACTAGTTCAAGGTTCAGCCTTGAAAGACAAAGAAAATGGGTCAAAACGGAGCGAAAAATCAAGTCCCGGGGCAGCCCCACGGTCTGGCTTACTGCCTGTGAGCTAGCCCACGAGAAATGATAAAAAAAATGGAGAAATAGTAGCTTTTCATATTCCCCACCATGGGCCGTGACAAAGGCCATGAGAGCTCATTGTCTCTGCTGTGAAATTCTGGCTATTTTGATCTTATCTCAATATTTTAAGCATAACTCAAGCTGCAGAACTCTAATTGAGGAAATCTAGGTACCGTTGGAAAGATAAGAGAAATATCTACAAGTTTGTAGAAGACCAAAAAGTCTAATTATTTCATATAGATATCAAAAATTTTCTTAAATGTCAGATGTCTAATTCTGGCTATGAGAAAAGTCAGGAATTAGAGGCAGAGAAGCAGTAGCTTCTCACAGTCCCTAGAACAGGCCGTGCTAGGGACCGTAAGAGCTTGCTGCCTCATAATTCCAAGGGAAAAATGAGCAGGAGGCTAGCACGGGCAAGGGCATGGGCCGTGAGAGCCGCCCATGCCAGCCTTCTACATCTATAAATAGCCTAAATTTCATAGAAAAAAAGGTCTTGTCTTGGATTTTTAGATCTAGGATTCACCCAAAAAGCTAGAGAGCCACCAAGAACCAAGTTTTTGCATATCAATGATCGAATTAAAGGTGGAGAAACACATTTAGAGGCAAGATTAAGCAAGAAAATCATTAGAATTCAAGGATTAAGCTAAGGTTCATCATGTGTTCTTTGGTTTCTTTCTTTTCCCTATTAATTTCATATTCTTTTCTTATTGTTATGAATTGAACTCATCTAATCTACCTAGATTAGACGAGTATTACTCGGCTGTAAGGATTTATCAATAGTTTGATCAATGAAAGTTTAGGTTTTTCATTACGTTTAGTTTTTTATACTTGATTTTTCATAAATCAATTGTAATTGCATGTTTGTTCTTGATTTGTGTTGTTTAAACTTTACTAGAGATAGAGAGTTTAGACATAGAACACTCAAAAATTTAATAGGTTTGTTGGAGGTAGATCCGCAAACTCCTAGGGTTTACATATTTTTCAATGGAACATTAATGTCGTTTATAATTGAATAAGATCGAGAAGAGATTCATTTCCTATTACTTAGGAAATCAGGGGTTTAATTACTTGAGAAAGATTTAAATCTAATCTAGTGAAAAATCTCACTTAATGATTAACTACATATTCATTGATTTGTTGATTGAACGTATGATTTGAGTAATATAAGTCGATGTCTAGGTAGATTCTCTATTTCATAATTGTTTAATCCTTAGTCTTTAAATTTCTTGAAGTTATCTCTTAGGTTTGTTAGGAATTAGGATTTTAATTTTCAATTCTTAATCCGTGATTATTTGTGAACTAGACAATGGTTTAAGTTTGAGCTAGTACTTGTGTCAGTGTCCCTGTGGATTGACCTCGTTACTGCTATATTACCCAAACAATAGGTGTACTTGCCTAAAGCCAGGGTAGAATTAATTGTCGAGCAATTATAAATTTTAAAACCCCTGGTGTGCTTTTAGCACATCAGAGAGAAGTCGAAGAATAGATAACTTCAACTCGTAATATTGGACAACGGTTGATAAAAATCGCTGGATAACTACATGCTTTATCATAAGGAGGTGTTTAAGGGAATAGGAACAACACATTGAATCAAGCCAGAGGAGGTAGCCATAGTAAACCAATCATTGAATCGATTCCTCAAATAAATAGGAGATCTAATGGAGCTCATAACCAATATGTTCATAGAAACATTTCTAATCTTATAGGTATTTTTTATTTTGATGGAGATTTTTATGAGAAAGGTTTCATGAAGTGGTTGTTTGATTTGGAGATATATTTTGATTATCATGATATTCATGAAGTAAAAGGGTTAAAATTGCTTATATGAAATTCCTAGACTGTACTTTGGAATGGTGGTTGATTATAAAAAAAGATATTGTAAAATTCGTTAATGGACAAAGATGAAAAATATGTTAGTTGAGGAATTTTATCTTGGTTGTTATATATTGTATGATTTGAATAAAAAGAGAAACAAGTATTATAATAAGTTGGAAAATTATTATCATATTAATTATATGAATTTTTATGGAGAAAATTCTACTCCTGATAATGTTGAGATTCGACCTAAGGATGAGATTTCTACCTATGAAGCAATTGATTTTGGGAGTTCGAATTTTATTGATGATCAAGATGATTTGTTAGTGGAAATTTTTGGAGTTATGATAATCAATAATTTGAAGTCTACGAGGAAGAATTGCAAAATTTACAAGCTAAAGTAATCATCATAAAAGAGGTAATGCCAATAGAAGTTGAATCAATTGAAGATGAAGAAGGATTTGAGAATATTAGGATAAAGATAATTAAATGGGATATAGGAAGAAACAATGATATTGATTTTATTGGGGTTAATGAGTTCTATTCCATTCCATGTCAATTGAACTTTCAAGAAAAATTATTATCCCTTAATTCTCATAAGCTAACCATAAACTCGTAGTCGAGTTTTCTCGAAGTAAGAGTGAATGATGCGGAAATTCATTTGTTAGTTTTGAAGGAAAAAATTATAAATGAGTCATTAAAGGTGAATAAGATTCTTGTGGAGGTACAAAAATGCTTAAAGAGTTTATATAGAAGTAATAATATTTTCAAGGTGAGAGATTGGTTGTTTGAATGTTAGCTATTATTTTTTTTATTAACTAATGCACCAAGCCCGTTCATGAAGATAAAGTTTCAATTGCTCATTGATTGTGCATTGAAGCATTCCAATTGACGAATAAAGCCATTTAAGTATTCTAAATATTTATTTATTTAGCATAGGAGATTTCAAACTCAAATAGTCAATTCAAGGACGAGTTTTCTTGAAGTAAAAATGTATGATGATGGCACTTTTATGATTTATTTTAATTATTTTATAGTATTTTAATTACTTTCATGGATTAATAAGGGCTTTTAATTAGTCTTTCTTATCCATCAAGTAATTTAATTATTTTTCTTATTTAGTTAGAATTTTTGTTTAGCGAGTATTTTAATTAATTTTCTAGTAGGTTTAGGATTTTTAATTAGTATTTTTTATTCATCAAGTATTTTAATTATTTTTCTTATCTAGTTAGAATTCCTTATTAGTTTTAAATTAGGATTATGTAACTTTTATAAATAGGTTACTTTCAGTCATTATGAAATAATATACATCGATTATTCAGTAATCTAGATCATAACAATTTTGTTATAATCTCTTTGAAATTGTTTGTGTTTCTTAATTGAGATGTTTTATTGGGAGATTTGTTTATTTGATGATCTTCACGCGTTACACGCTGCGTTACCTCAGGTCTTAAGGTGAATCTCAAAACTTCCCTTATAGTTTTTAGCAAGCATATGAGTGAAGATAATGAGACAATCATTTTGGAAGCCTTGTGGATGCAAGAAGGAGTTGGTAGTGGATTGGGAGTCCCTTTGAAATGGGAGAGATTGAAATGTAAATTACTCCCTTTGTGCTTGATCATATGAAAGAAAAGGTGCATTCATGGAAGATGAATTTGCTGTCAATTGTATAAAGGGAAATAATGATTAAGGTTGTATTATTTGCCATTCCCTTATATGCCTTCTTTTGTTTTAGATTTCCCGCCACTATATGCCAACAAATGGACCATCTATGTTCCAACTTTGGTGGGGAAGATCTGATAAGAAAAGGAGTTTAATTTTTGAAAATTGGAATACATTGTCTTTTGCTAAAAGTAAAGGTGGCCTAAGATTCAGAAATTTCATGTCCTTCAATGAAGTTTTACTTTCCAGACAAATATATAGATTAATTTTTAATCCATATACACTTCGGGCAAAGAATATTGATGCATGGTGTGTTCCCATGAGTCTAAATGGAACTCTTCTTGTTAGATTGAGTCTACCTATAAAGACAGAGAAATAGTCAGGGGCAGCCGGACGAGTGTCCAACGTAAACCCTCCGACGGTCAAGTCAGTTACTATAGAGGAGTTGTGAGAAAGCTCATAGAAATAGACATTGTGGCTTTTAATGTGTATATAAAGGTGTACCTAAATAGGGTGCTTTAAGGGGTATTTATAAGGCTGACCCCCTGTAGCTAGGATACATGTCGTTTGAGCCTCTTAAGGTAGGACACATTCAATGAAGTTTTACTTTCCAAACAAATATATAGATTAATTTTTAATCCATATACACTTCGGGCAAAGAATATTGATGCATGGTGTGTTCCCATGAGTCTAAATGGAACTTTTCTTGTTAGATTGAGTCTACCTATAAAGACAAAGAAATAGTCAGGGGCAACCGGACGAGTGTCCAACGTAAATCCTCCGACGGTCAAGTCAGTTACTATAGAGGAGTTGTGAGAAAGCTCTTAGAAATAGACATTGTGGCTTTTAATGTTTATATAAAGGTGTACCTAAATAGGGTGCTTTAAGGGGTATTTATAAGGCTGAGCCCCTGTAGCTAGGACACATGTCATTTGAGCCTCTGAAGGTATGACACATGTCTACTTTGGGTAGTTTGCATGTACCTTGATGGGATTGTGACATGACCGGAGGGCTCCTGACTGATGTAGTCAGACTTTCTGTCAAACGTCCGAACCCCGAAGGCTAATAGGCCAGATCTCAGAAGGTTCAGAGGGTTCGGGGAGTGACCAACATACTTACAAGGCTCGGACTAATATCGAACCCCTAGTTGATGTCAAATGACACTGATATAGGGATAATTCTGAACCACACTGACGTAGGGCCATATCAGTAGTCCCCCTTAAGTGTTAGCACTCGAAGGTTCGCAGCTCAAAGAATGCTTGAGGAATGTTTACCAAGCCTGGTGGAGAATTGCCCTTATGTGAGCTGGCAATTTTGAATTTTGAAATTCACATGAAGGGATGTCAGGAGGCTCGTGCCACTTTTGAATTAAACGGATGTGACCCTTCACTGATCTGGATGAGACCGTTCCACTCTTTTAGGTAATGACGCCTTTATTGCTGCCAATTCTTTCTTAGCACGTGGCAGAGTAGTTGGTGTATTTATGCTGAGCAATAAGTGTTTATGCGGTTACTGGCTACCAGTTATTGCCAGGTGCCATTTCTTTTTGGAATTTAATGCCTCTTAGGTGTCTATAAAAGCTTGCCTTCTTCTTTGATTTTAACTTTTCTGAATTTCTGCTCTTTGTTCTATGTTTTCATTGTTCTTCTGCATTTCAATTGCTTTCTTCAACTTTCTTCTCTTTTCTTCCTTTCTCTTCTTCTAGCTTGAAACTCCATGGCTCCTCCACAAAAGCAAAATAAGCACTTTCTTGAAGTTGAGAAGGCTTAGAAGCAGAGCATGGCTCAAGACACTGCTTCCTACATAAACAGCATAGTGAGGCCGCATATGAAAGATATTACCCCCGTGGCTTTCAGTTTTGGTGCGTTCATAGAGAACGTGAATGGTATGTCTGAGTACTTCTGTGTTGCTTGCCCTTCCTTGGAGGCTAGGATCTTCTCAACCAACATAACGATGGAGTTGGCCAAGGGGAGGTGGGATTATGTTTGGTATTATAACCATATGATCAGAGGGTTACTCTTTCCTCCCTCTCTTTTCTTTTGTCGATGCTTCGACTACTTCCAAGTAAATCCTATAATGCTGACACCCAACTCTATTAATGACTTGCATTGCTTTGAGGTTGTCTGCTATGTGTTGGGAATTTCTGAGCCTAGCACTAAGATGTTTCACTCGTTCTTCAACTTATCTGTTTCCAATGAGCCTTACATTTGGTGCTTTCAGAAGAAGGCTTTCCGAACCCTCTTTGGGATGAAGAAGAATAAGGTGGATGACTGGAAGAACAAGTGTTTTACTGTGAAGGTGTTGAAGCCTAAGAAGGAAGGTCGGGTGGGCTTTGGGTTCCCAGGTGCATACAGGGGAAGGCCTAAGGTTAAAAAGCTTGAGAAGAACTTAAGCCTTTTTGATGCTCAAGGGATTTGGATTTTGGCCTCCTGTAACCGTTCATTTGACCAGAGCCTCATCATGAGCTCTTCCTTCCTTCTCTATTCTGATGGGGCCTTCACATTGCCTTGTAATGTGCGAAGGTCTTCAGATGAGTCTTCTCCATTTGTTGTTTTTCTTGCTTCCTCTTCTTATTCCTTACTAACCTTGGGTTAATTTGCAGAGCCTCTGGTGGACAAGAAGGCTAAGGCTGTCCTAAAATAGGTCGCCAAGGCGATGATTGAGGCCTTCCCAAAGGTGAACCTCCCTCTCCACCCAGTGGATAATAAGGCCTTCTTTCCCATTCACTGCTTCAGGACTGGACTTCTGTGGATGTGAACCCTCAAGGAGAATTAGGCTACAGTAGCCTCGAGGAACTAGAATTTAGAGGAGTTCTTATATCGATATCTAAAGAACTTCATATTCGAGAAAGAGGAATTAGACTCCTCATCAAAGCGTGATCCTACTGGCCTCGCCATCATAGCCATTGTCGACGAGGGTGAGGAAGTAGTTGGGCTCGTTAGGGGCGATGCTGAATACATTCCTATGGATGACCTTTCTAAGGAGGAGGTACCTGATGTTCCCCTAGTTCAGAGAGGGGGGCCAAGTAGTATCGTCGAGCCTTCTAGAGCAGCTACGATCCCAGAATATGTGGGAAGAAGATTGAAGAGGCTTCACAAGGGGCCTTCAGAGGAGAAGAGTGCCAGCATTTAGGTAGAGGAGGCTCCCTTCTGGGTGGGAAGATCGAGGAAGCACCACCTCAATATTCTGAGTGATGTGGTGGATGGGCTTGTGAGGGACCATGCAATGTTCGCTCAGGTGCATGGGAAAGTTATGAGCTTCTTAGACAGGTTGGCCCTTAATCAGCATTCCTTCTATAAGCTGACTAGCCAATACTACCACCATATCCATGTGGTGAATAATGGGGCCCTACTATCTCAACAGTATAAAAACTTCGTCAAGCTCCAGCCTTCTGAGGCTGTCTGAAAATTTTCCAATCTCAGTTAATCTTATTTAGCTCCATAACCCCAATTAGGGGTTCAAAATTAGCCCTGCATCAATATGATTCGACACCAACTAGGGGTTCGGGATTAGTCCGAGCCTTGCAAGTATGCTGGTCACTCCCCGAACCCTCTAAACCTTTAGAGATCTGGCCTGTTAGCCTTCGAGGTTTGGACGTCTGACAAACAAACTGACTACATCAGTCAGCAGCCCTCCGATTATATCACAGTCCCATCAAGGTACATGCAGACATGTGTCTTACCTTCAGAGGCTCAAACGGACATGCGTCCCAGCTACAGGGGCTCGACCTTATAAATACTCCTCAAAGTGCCCTATTCAAGTACAACTTCACATACACACTAAAACCACATAGTCCATTTCTGAAAGCTTTCTCACAACTCCTCTACAGTAACTGACTTGACCGTCGGAGGGTATATACCGAACACCCGTCTGGTCGCCCCTGACTATTTCTCTATTTTTGCTAGTAGAGTTAACCTAACCAGAAGAGTTCCATTTAGATTCTGTGGGAACACAATATACATCATTTGGTGCCATCTGTGGGGAACATTAAGTTTCCTCACCATCATCTTTCAAAACCTGCAATAACAACTCTCAAAATTGAATTTATCTAAGATGAAATCCACAATGTAGAGGTTGTGTTCCATTGGCT
>CAOJBK014193897.1:0-15666 GCA_948294925.1 Codiaeum variegatum | reverse complement strand
CAGAGTCTACTTCCTGATCATCTTGTCTATCATATTCCTATGCAATGAGTTCAAATGGGCCAACTTAGGGATTCTAGGCTCATTATAGTACCTAGATAGGCTTAGTGAGTATGACTAGGGGGGAATTGCACTGGCTGCGGCATATAGAGGGATGTTCATTCTATCTAAAGTAAAGGGATCAGGCATCCCATACACTACTATATTATGGCAGGTCAGTATTTCCCTCATTCTTTTTAGATGTTTTAGTCTTTTCGATTTACTAACTTATTTCTTTACAGTTTTGGGCTTTTGTTCTTATTCGTTGGATTACCCCAGGACCATTCCTAGTGCTTAGATTTTTTTCCTGATGGGGAGGATGTGATGTAGGGAGTCATGAAGGCCAGAGCAGGCTAGCTTCTCTTTTTATCACTACAAGCACATACTGTCCATAGTGATTAAGGTATTTTCTGGATAACTTTACCCTATTTTCTTTTTACAGATTTCATATTTCTTACTAGTGCCTTATCACCTTTAGGTTATCTGGAAGCCTTTTGATCATGCCTTGCTTAGAGATGTGGATCCCTTTTCTATCGACATCACTTTTACCCAGAGGCGGGTTCTTATAGGCTCATCTATTCTGATGGAGTTCTTTATGGGGGAGAGTGTGATGGCTCAGTCCACTGGGCAGAGGATTGTACAAGCCAATCCTCATGTGCATATGAGGGAGCAGTTATTTGTAGCTTTTTAGGCCTACTAGAGAGTAGGGAGAGCCAGGGTGTATTATTTACTTATGGATGCTACATTTCTAGACTTTGTGGTGACTCTTTTGATGGTTGGGATGCCTCTTTTCCACATCGGTCAGGGCCAGACTCTAGCAGTGAGTGCTACTGCTACCCTGAGGACTATTGCTGCTCTGAGGTGGAGACTTCATGGTGAGGGTAGTTGTCATGTTACATCCCATCATAGTTCTGTTTCATCGAACATGGGTGTCTCCATATCCCACAAGCCTGGTAGCTTTAGCCAGTCATGGGCTACTCTTCCTCACATCATTGATTAGGTCTTCTACACTAATGTTGTGGGTGTGACTCATATCCATTATGTGTGTCACGATTACTTAATGGGCATGCCTTAAGTGGACTTCTCTCATATTCTTGATATGATAATCATTGACCCTTTGAGCATTCTTATGTTTTTGATTGACAGTTTCTGATTCTCTACATGTTTTACTAGGTTCCTAGTACGATTCATATCCACAGCATTAACACCCACCAGAGGGTGCTATATAGCTTAAGTTCCACCCTTACTCAGCTGAGCATCCAGAGGTGCTGGAGAGAGTTAAGGAATGTTAGACGGCATGGCATGTAGGCTAAAGAGGATGATGAAAAAGAGGGCTATAGGGATGATGCTTGATCACGTTTGACTTATTAGGGACAATGTTACGGGCTTTGTAAAAAAAAAAAAAAACCATTATGTTTATTTTGTATCTCAAAATTTTGATCATTTTATGAAAATCGAAAAGTTTTTGTAGTTTGTTTTGTGATTTTCCATTTTTAAGGAATAATTTTGTTCGAAAATTTTGATTTTTGAAAGATTTTGACCGAAAATTGAGTGAAACGGAATCAGATCGGGTCGGAATGAATCATAGCAATACGCTGGGTCGGCTTGCGAGCGAACTAACAGGTGGCAGCCAAACACATGCGTTTAGCCCCAAATGCACACATTTAGGCCTAAACGTTTATGTTTTTCCTTGACTCACACATTCATCCTTCTCAACTCTAATTTTCTGCCATAATTTACGTGCTACTACAAATACGCCTAACAAATTTGAATTTTGACTCACAAAATCACACAAAAAAATAATTTATTTATAGAAAATGTCAGTTTATTTTCATTTTACCCTGTAACATGGAACCTTTTTTCAGTCACGTGATGAATGGGTGGTGCAAGAAATTGGACTAAGTGAGTAGAATCAACCTAGGAAAATACGGTATTAGTTCTCTGCCAACATTCAAGGGTGTAAGAATTGATTAGGACTTTCTGAATGCTTGCATTCAATTTTGGGATCCTATTGATCACATTTCATATTTGGGGCTATTATGAATGAGATATGTCCCACTTTTAAGGAATTTTCATATTTGCTCAGTACAAGTCTTGAGTTTGGATTTGAGCACTGAAGCTGCTTCAGTTATGGTAAAAGATAGTTTTGTCAACCTATCTACTTTGGCTGAGATGTTTTGGGGAAAGAGGGAGAATGATCTAGTTCGGTAACCTAGAAGGCTAATGGCTTATACAATTGGTTTAACCGCGGGCTATATCTTTATTGTCTCAATTGGATGGGGGATGCTAAAGTAGCTGATACCCTAAATGGGTGTAGGAAAGTCAATTGTGGGTATGATTTTGGCTGAAACACTATTGATCATTGATCATCATTATAGCATAAAGGGACCTTAGTCCATTAGACCAATTTTTCTCCAGGTACATAGACCCTTTTGTGCTTGTCTATTTTAGCATGTTTTAAGGCTTTCTTTGATTTGTATATTTCTTGCTAGATTTGGTTGAGAGACCATCTCAATATTTTTCCTGGACCTGATAAACTAGACTAATCTACATCTTAGCACTGTACTTGGAGCATTGTTATTCATTTTCCCATGGAAACAGATTGGATGAACTGTCTGATGGAGCTGAATCCTTCTCATTTACTTTAGAGACCTGACTGGTATGTCATCAAGCAATTTATACCTAGGAGTCAAGGATTCAAACATGTGTATCTATTTAGTTTCAAGAAATTATCCTGGTACTAGGCTTCTAGAGTCCTTTGCCAGATAGGGCATGATCATGACATGCCCTCAGATGGTCCATTGTTTGAACTACACTTATGAATGATCTTGTAGCTGGAGCAATCCTTTCCCGTCGAATTCAAGGCTTCACAAGGGAAATGATTATCCCATGTGATAGCTATGGCAAGCTTCTAGGATACCTCAAGAGGTGGATTGAGGCATGTTGGCCAAAGGAGAAGGCAAAGAGATATGCTATTTTAATTGAGATTGAAGACTGAGTCTAAATTTTGACTTAGGAAAATAAAACTCTATTTATCTTATTTAGTTTTTCTGTCTCAAATATCTTGTTTTATATGTTCCAAAAGATGAATAAGAACACCTCAATAAAATGTATTTTTTATTTTATTAAGCTCTTACTTTTTCTTAAGCTGTCCTTTTTGGGTTTTCAACTTAGATAGCTACCTTGATTGTTGCCTAAACCAATTTTTGGTTTTTAGTCTAGCAGGCTATACCCTAAAGAAACCAAATGAGATGAAAATTTTAATTTTATTGAATGATTTAGATTGTTCCCATAAAGGTTGCCTACGTATCACCTTATAAAAGATTTTAAAGAGTGAAGTATATGATAAAATTTGGAGAATCAGTTCCACATAGTTTTGGTTATAGAAATGTGATGATGCCTAAATACATGCTCATACAAAAAGAATACTATATGTAGTAACTCTTGATTTGAATGAGATTTGTTTGATGGTTAAACTCATTTCCATTGAAATCCATCAGAATGGCACCTCTGCCTGACATGATCTTTTTATTATGTATGGTCCACTCCAAGGATGTTTGAATTTGCCTCAAGGGTCTTACATGACTTGTCTGATTTCTTTAAGGACTAAGTCACTTTTCAGAAGATTGTAACTTTGAACTCATTTATTGAAATGCTTCACATGCCTTATCTAATAGTTTTATGTATGGTGAAGTTCTTCCAACCTTTTCTCATTGATTAGTTTAAGTTTGTCATAGTATGCCTATTCCTAGTCGAGTTTAGAGATTTGTTCTTCATGAAGAACTCTAGTTGTCTGAATTTTAAATACTATGAGGAGGTCTGCTTCCATTCTATAAATCAAAGAGTATGGTATGACCCTGGTAGTTGACTTATATGTAGTTATCTACCTAAGGAGGGAGCTTGATAAGTGCAGATGCCAACTTTTATGGTTACTGATCATCTTCTGTAGCATGTTATTTAAAGCCTTGTTGGTAGCCTCGATTGCACCATTAGTCTGAGGTCTATATAGTGAAGACCTGTGGTGTTCGATCTTTTCCTTTTTTAGTAGAGTGAATACCTCTTTCTTGAAGTGGGAGCCATTGTTTGAGATGATCTAATGCTAGACACCATATCTTACGATGATGTTTATTTTGATGAACTTAGCTACCTTCTTTGAATCTAAGACTTGATAAGGGACAACTTCAATCAATTCAGTGAAATAGTTTATGGCCATTAAGATTTAATCATGGCTAAAAAATGACTTTGGTGAAATATTACCAATGACATCAATTCCCCAAATAGCTAATGGCTAAGGAGTTGAAATTGGATTGATAGGCGATGAAGGGAGCTTCCGGAGTTTTGCATATTCTTGACACTTAGGGCACCTTCGAGCAAACTGTACACAGTCCCTATTCATGGTGAGCTAATAGTATCCTTGGTTCATGATTTTTTGAGATAGTGCCCAACCGTTCATGTTGGTGCCATCTATCCCACCAAGGACTTCTTCCATGATTTTGTTGGCCTCTTCGTCTAAGACACATCTATGGTGGATGACATTCAAAGTTTTCTTATAAAGGATGTCACCTCTAGGGATGTATCCATTAGCCAATTATGTAATGGTTCTCCTATTTTATTTAGAGGCACCTTCAGGATATTCACCTTTAGTGAGATATATGTAAATGTCCTAGTACCAAGGCTTTTCCTCGACTCCCTGGATGTTCATGCAGTGAGCTTAGAAACTTGGTTGATGCTAGATGCTTATCAAAATAGGATAGATAATGAACCCATCAGGTATTTCTATCATGGATACCAAGGTGGCCAGTGCATCAGTGAACCTGTTATGAGTTCTTAGCAAATAATGGAAGGATAAGACATTAAAGTTGTTGGCCAACTCTTCAAGGAACTTATTATAAGGAACTAACAACTCCTCCTTGACTTTCCATTTACCCAATGCTTGGTAGACAATGAGATTAGAATGACCATAGACTTCCAAGTACAAGTACAAATACACATGCTTCATACTAGAGGCATGATGGCGTATCCCATTGAATGGGAATCAAACCCCATAACATTCTCCCATCTTGTAAAGGGTGGGGATGTTCTGATAACAGTGGGTGGTGGTTTAGTTGGTTCAGAAGCTAACATATTTTATCGATAAAATAGTTAACCCAATAAGTTATTAGTCAATTTCAGATTTGATTAATAAAATGATTTTAACTGAAGTGATTTCCTGAGTTCATTTTACAGTTTAATCTAATTCATTTTTTAAGAAAAATGACATTTAAGTGAAAATGTCTTAATTCAAATTTAAAGGGCTTAACCTGATTCATTTTAAGAAAAATGGAATTTTGATAAATGTGCCTTAATTTAGACTTAAAGAGCTTAATTAATTCAATAATAAAAGGGAATAAAAATGCTATACCCTTATTACCTTTTGCTTACGGAGTTTTGGAATTGGCTTCTCGGTAGGCTTGATGAACCCATAGCACATCTCCGTTGTGTTTGGAGAGGATTGTTGAATATGTGTCTGAAATAGAGATGCAAAATTCCACCATCTGACAAATTGAAACAACAGGAAAATGGAAATGCTTTTTGAAAATCTGGTGTATTTGGATTGGTTTTAATGTTAATTCTAGTGTCTAAAGAGTGTTTAGGGATGTTCTAAAGTGTAAAAAGTAGTTTGGAGACGTCTGAATAGCGTCTAAAAATTGGGTCCTAAACTATTCTAAAAGTTTGAATTTATAGAAAATAGAGTTGAAAAACTCTAGGAGTAAAAACGCACGCGTGTTAACCAAAAGCACGTGATGCATTTAGGCCAAACTTATGGGTTTGGCTTAAACACATGTGTTTTGGGCCTAGTTGACTAGGCCCAATTTTCTATGTCCGGCTCGGTCTGATTCAATTTAGCTTTTTGGATTTTATGGGTCCGTTTGAGGTCTGGTTTGAGCGCAGTCTGAACTATTGTGCCCATATTAATAGGTTGGATTTAATGGCACAAAAATTATCACACCACTCGTTGGAGTTCTTTTTTTCTTATGCCCTAGCTTCAAACAACTTCACAATTTTAGAGGAAGTAATCTCCATGGCCTATTTCTCTCTGTTTAACATCTCAAAGTCAACTTTCAACTCCTTTATCTTCTTTTAAAGCAAAGCTACCTCCTCTTGGTTCCAAATTCAAGCTCTTTTACCCTATTATGAAGCAAGGTTGCTTCCTTATATCGCTCAGCAAGGGCCTTAATACTTAGTTTTGTTTAGGAGCAAAGGTCATCAATGTTCTTCCTTTAAAGCTCGCTCACTATTTACAACTCTTCATACTGCTTCCTCTAGCAAGGCTTAAAATATTAGAGCTCTTGAACTTAGCCAGTTACATCCTATAAAATAAAATAAGTCAGTAGAAGATGGAAATAAAGAAAAAATAAAGCAAAGAGAAGTAAAAAATGTTACCTTTAGATGGGAGACTAGGTCAAACCCCAAACCTATGGACTCTCGGAGGTTAGAGAAACCCTAAACTAGTTAGCCTCCTTGTCCCTTATACCAAGTCAGAAAGCCAAAAGTGGTCAATCCCAATACCCCACCTATAGACCAGACCTTTAGCTCAAACACATCTAGAGAAGTGTCTATGAGAGCTCATTTGGATGGAGGAGTGAAAGCATTACCCTCTGCCAACCTTTTTCCCTAGTTAGTCTCTCATGTTTCAGTTTGCTAGAGGAGATCAACCATGATCTCAGTTGGCTCCTTCCTAATAACACTAGCTTTAATAGTAATTCCAACCTTTAGAGCTATAGGGTCACACCTCTCTACCTCTTGGATCTTATTGGCAATGGCAAATAGAGCATTGAAGGCTTTATTTTTAGTGTGGTTAATCAGTATGTCTTCAATATCCATAACCCTGGTGTCCCCAGCATCATGTTCTTCTATTAAAGCAAGTTCACCACCCATTTAAAGAAGGGAGTACACTCTCTAACTTATGGATTGATCATTGACATACCTCCCATCATCCACCTACGTTAGGATGTTTGCCTTCACCAACCTTGATGACATTTTAGGGGACCAAACCCCCAGCCTCCCTAGTTTACCAGCCTTCAACTTTGCTAGCACCTTCTTTTACGAACAAATCTAGAAAAATTAGCAAAAAAAATGATCCATAAATAAAAAGATAGAAAACTGTAAAGTTAATAAAAGGTCTTACCAACTACTCCCCTTTACGGGGCACCAATGCAAAGGTCAGCCACCTTTCAGACTACTTCATCCAGACCTTTCTCCTCTACTTCATTGGTTCGGGATAAATAAAATAGAGAGGAGTGATAGTAAAAGTAGGCTTCCTCATGTGCCACTCCTCAACCAACTTCCTTATCACCTCAGAGAATGAATGAGACAAGGAAGGGAAGAGGGAAGAAGGAGCTATAAAAGAAAAAGAACTAGAAGAAGAAGTTTCTAAGGATATACCTCTAAAAAATCTCTCCTTAGTAGCCTTAAGATGGTATCATCCTCCGAAACCCTAGGAGCTGCAGGATCTACTATTGAAACCCACACTGTTAGAGCCATCCTCAAAGCCTCCCCAGGAGATATGTTCCCCCATCTTCTAAGAGTACCCCAAGCCCTGCTATAACAAAAAAGATGAAGGTTACAATAGATGCCCAACAAGTAGATCCCATCATTAACAGTAGTAACGTGCTTGAGATATAAAGTCATCACTCTGTCAGGCATGCTTTCATCAATGAAAGTCACAACTTACTTATCAACCATTCTAAACTTAGGACATCCCTTCAGCAGGTCATCATGTATACTAGATTAAATGTCGATATGATATCTTCTCTTTTGTCCTCACTAAAAGTGAGCTTCATATGCACCCTACTCCTCGACTACATATTGCCTCTTAGTAGCAACCTTCTCCTTAACAACACCCTCCCTAGCCTGTTTAGAACCTCACGGTCCCTTACAAAGCCTCCTTGATCATCTTCACTCCTCTAGAATGATAACTACATGCTCAGACCCTCCTCATCCTTAAGAGTCTAGAGCCAAAGCTGTATCTAATAATATAGGCTCAGACCCTCCTCCTAAAAAGTCACGAGCCAATGATATCTCTATAGCTATGATCTCTACCAAATCATCTATAGTCTATGAAGTAGCTATAACACCTCCCCTTCTGAGTATGAAAAGGTCCTCAGAAGCACAGCCTCCTATTCTTGGGCATGTTTCTATTCTTGGGCATCTTCCTCCTCGGGAGTACCCTCCTCTCCCTAAGCTTCCTCCCCTTCAGAACCTTCAACCCTTATCTCAATGGGAGCTTTTCCCTCAGATTCTGAACTCAAGTTCTTGAAGCCCTCCTTGTACCTCTTCAATAACCAGTACTCCTTGCTTATAGCATTGAGGACCCTTACCCTTATGATATCACAATACTCCTTTTTAATTTGTAACCTCAAAGTCCTAGTTTGAAAGCACCTAATGGTCAAAATAGTATAAATTCAATGTATTTCAACCTTCAGATTTTCTTTTGGGCATAGCTTCTCGAATTGAATCACTAAGTGAAGGAGAGTAGCCTTCGCCTTAGCTTTAATTAAACGAATTATAAAGGTGAAAAGAGGAACTTAGTCAAAGAAATAAAAAAATAACACAAGAGAAGAAATTGAAAACCTCTTAATAGTAAAAGGATGAGATAGGACCCATGGTTCCTCCAAAGGAAGGAACACTCTAAAAACTTATTTCTGTCAAACATGCGATTATAAAGGGCTAACACCTTCACCCCTCCCCTGAGCATCCTCTACAAAAAGATTCTTCTTAAATGTCTCCACCTTCTTAAGACCTAGATATGACCCATTAAATCTAAATGTGCCTTTCCATATGCTAGAGGTTTTATCACCTTAACAACTAAAAACTGCCACTTTCGCCCATCGATCTCGCTATCCTTCTTACTAAACAAGGTTTTATTTTTACTCTTCATGAAGCAATATATATAGGGATCAATAGAAGAGGGAGATAAGTTGAAACATTATAGTGGTAGGGTTTGTGATCCCTAGAACAAAGCACACTAATTTGAAGTAGTGTAGGTCCATGATGGAGTTGGGGGGTTAACCCTAAAATATTCAAAGATTTTATAGAAGAAATGGGAAGGAGGTAATAATAAGCCTCTAGTTAAATGGTCCTAAAACCACACATAGAAATTTCTCCCCTGAGCCACCTCCTTAGTAGGGTCTATACTGAACACACTTTGGTTAACTTCTTAGTTTACCATTTCTATATAGCTCACCACCACTTGGATATTCTCTCTAAACACTATAAATTGAAAAGGTTGAGGGTTACTTTTATGGGAAATGGGTGTAACTACATCCCTAACATAATTCACTGTATTCTCATCCTTGCTGTGCCTCTTGGGTTTTTCAGGCATATCAGCTTCCTCAGCCATCTTAGCATTGGCAACGGCCATAATGATAACTTTCTTTCCCTTCCCTGATGGTGCCATTCCAATAGAATAATAGGGAAAGTGAGAAAACTTATGAGGAAAAAGGAATGATAAGGAAAACAATAGAAAAGAGATGTTGGGTTACAAAGAAATAGAAAAAGAAGAGCAAAGTATCAAACAAGAAAGAAAATGACTAAGGGAAAGGGTATTTATAGGCCATGGGAATCAGACAACCTAGAGGAATCGACATACATGTGGTAAGATGCAATTACATAGGGAGTTATTATAAACCATTATAACTCTCGACAACCATGCCATGTGTCACTAACCAACTGCCTAGGGAGTAAAGGTGTCGATCTAAGGAGATGTAACCATCCCCTCATTCTTGATAGAAAAGACATAATGCTCAAAGGAAATGTAATGTCTCCAACCCACTATAGTGAGACCTCGAAGCCTGAGCCTTCAGACCTATCTCTTCAACATTCAAATTTTAAAATCTTTCGCTTTGACCTGGAAAAAATTAATATGCACATAGGACCTTCAAAGCTTACCTTTCTCACACTTTTTAAGTATTGGGGCTCTTAAGTACTAAATACTTCAGAGGGAAACTAATAGGGTTAAACAACTAAAATAGTCCTTCAAGTCATAGCCTAAAAAAGGCCTACATCGAATCCCCCCTAAAGAGTAACTAAGGTTGAACCTCAAAGGTAGACCCACCCATGCTTTTCCCCCTATCCTCAAACCTCTAAAGGTTACTCACCTACCATATGGGTCCTAACCCATTACCAGGGAAACACCTATCCTTCATACAGTAGCAAATAGTCTTATCATAAGACTCCAGAAGTCAAACTCCAGGTGGCACTCGCCCCTATCTACAAGAACTCTCTCACATATAAATATGGGGCTCCTTCCTTTTATAAAGGTAATATTAACCTTACTTTCTCACTTTTACTACTCTTTCAACCTTTTTGTTTAAGACTGACTTGAGCGTCGGAGGGTTATTTCTGACACCATGTCTGAACCCTTGACAGTTTTTTATGAGCATTCCTTGTCCATTTGCAACTAGGAAACATCACTTTCAACCTAGAGTAACCAGAATCTCTATCATATTTGAATTATTTTGGCTTTCCCTCTATGTTTCCTTCCATTTTTTCAATTCAAGCTATGGAGTAGACACACACTTATGTGCACTTATTAACCCTACTTTTTTTCAATGTGTGATTGGAACTTATATAGTAAACTATTAGGACTTATATAGAAAACTAAAAAAAAACAATCCTTTGAGTTTGTTAAATAAGTTTCAAAGTCAAACATCAATAACATTATGCATACAAGATGGTGTTTTAAACTTAAACCATTAATTAGTGTAAATAGATCAAAATTCTCTCAAATCATTGATGATACTATATTAAATTATGATTTTATTAATAGAATTGGAAATATTACACATATAAAGCTATATCTCTCCAGATATATCCATTAAAATAATGTAAGCACTTTTCTAGCCATATGCTTCTTTTGATTCATAAACATGTACGAAGATTAATCCATCTTCTTTGTTAGAAGCTCCACCAACTCTTATTTTTATATAAGCGAAGTTAAACTTCATTAAGAGTACTTACCTACTCATCCTCTTTTATTTCATACTGAGATTTTAAGAATTCAAAAAATTATTATTTCACTATAAGTAATTACTTATTAATGATTTGCTATTACCTATTAAACCTTTTACTAGCTTTGAAAGCTATACAAAGGTTGGTTTCCTATCATTGGTAACTTTAAATGAAGAGCTTTAAATCCATTCCTAAAGACACAATCTTTATTTTGTCTCTTAGAATAGTCTTAGTGAATGGATTAGCAAAGTTATTACAAGACCTCACATAAACTACCAGAATAACTCCATCAGACAACAATCATCTAATATACTCATGTCTTAAGCTAATGTGTCTAGACTTTCTATTATAAATTTTACTCAAAGCTCTAGACATAGTTACTTTACTATCACAATACAATGAAATGGGTAACATCAATTGTGGCCACAACTTGATATCTAATAGAAGATTTTAGAGCCACTTCACTTCTCTGCTAGCAACATCTAAGGCTATAAAGTCAAATTCCATAGTGGAATGAATTATACATGTTTGTTTCTTAGAAGACTATGAAACTGTTCCATTTGTGAATTATTAATCCACTTAGTCTCTTAAGATAGCCCAGTTTCCCACCAATAGCTCTCTAATCTCAATTCTAGGATTACTGGTGAATTTAGATAGCATACAAATGGTAAATGAAATATTAGGTCTCGTACAGTGCATGGCATACATTAAATAGCTAATGACACTTGCATATTCTAGTTGAGCCACAGACCTTCTATTGCTCTCAAGCAACTTAACTTAAACACCATATGGTGTATTTAATTATTTAATCTTTAAATTAATAAATTTTTATAATATTTTCTCTATGTAATGGGATTGACAAAAAGTAAAACCCCCCACTATGTTTCTTAACTTTGATGCTTAAAATAGTATCAACTTCACTTAAATATATCATTTTGAACTATGAAGTTAGGTACATTTTATTACCAACCACTCCTTCAGTGCTTATAATTAACATGTCATATATATATAATCATATAATCACACCAATTTCTTTTGTAAACTTAGAATATATACATCTGTCTGCACCATTATATACAACACCATATTCTGAAATTACAAAATTTAACTTTTCATCTAATTTCTTGGGAGTTTATTTCAACCCATATAAAGAGTTAATAAGTTTACATAATTTTGTCTCATTTCTAAGAAGAATAAAGCCTTTTGGTTGTTCCATATATGCTTCTTCATCCAAGAATCCATCTAAAAATGTTGTTTTAACATCCATTTAGTGTACAAATAAATTAAATGTTGAAGCAAAAGCAAGCAATACTCTAATGGATGTTATTCATACCATGTTTGTATAGGTACCAAAATAATATATACCCTTTTTTATGGCTACCAACCTTGCTTCAAAATTTTTATTGAACCATCAATATTGTATTTTCTTCTAAATACCCATTTACATCCTATAAGCTTAGAACTAGAAGGCAAGTCAACCAGAACTTATATATTATATGATAATAATGAGTCTATTTCATCATTGATTGCCTCTTTTCAAATTGATGCATCTCTCAATGCTATAGACTTAGTGAAAGTTTTAGGATCATCTTCCATATTTAATAATATAGGTATTTTATTAGTTACTTATTTTCTATTATCTTCAACTAGAGAATCAATAGCTTAAGAAGATATAAATTTTCAACCCAAATTCTTTTCCTTTCTAGCCTGATATATGTAAGAATATCCAGGCTCACATAGCGAACAACGTACTCAAACCCAAACTTCAAGGATAAGCCCTTAAAAGGTCCACCTATGAAGGATCTCCCTTTATGCCTTCATATGAAGCCTCGAACTATGACCTTCACTAAACCTCAAGTAGGCCTTTGTTCACTCCTAGACATGCATGTGTGGCTCTACAATAGGGTAGTTGTCCCTGTTCATGTCACATAATGGGAAATAGGGAGATGGTCCTCTAGAGCTACATTTCCTTTTATAGGGATCCCTTAAGCTATAAAGTAGGAACTCCCTTCATTCATTAAGCTAATTTAGAGAACCCTTTCTCACTCTACACTTTCTCTCTTTATATTTCCCTTTACTGACTTTAGTGGTAAAGAGTTATTGTTGGATACAATGTCTAGCCATCTAACTGTCACATTTTATGAAGGTTACTTAGCCACCAAGAAACCATGAGCAACCAAATACAGCCCTAAAGAGCACTATCTCTATCATAGCCCTTTGACTTCTTCCAGGATCATTAGAAAGTTAATTAATAATTCTCTTATTACTAGAGCTTGTTCTAGTATCATCATTATATTCTGATTGTATAGGTTTAGAATTAGTTGATCATTCAAGAACTTATTTTTAATAAATTTGATATCTCTCAATTCAATAAATACATTAGAATCCAAATATAATAATATGTATGCCTTTGAATTTTTAGCACACCTAACAAACACACTTCTTAGAGCTCTTGGCTCTAACTTTATACTTTGGGATTTATAACTTTGTAAAATTTAAGATAACTCATATTTGATTTTCTTCCATTCTACAGTTCATATGGAGAAACTTTAGTTTTCCTTAAGGGAATTATGTTATGCACATGGCAAGTTGTAATCAAAGCTTCTCCCTACAAGTTTAAAGGCATATTTACATTAAGGATCAGGGAATTAACCATATTAACTAAGGTTACATTCTTTCTTTCTAACAAACCATTTTATTGTGAAGTATATGGAGCATTAGACTAGTGTACAACTCCTCATTCTTCGCAGTAAGAGGAAAATTCATTTGTAAAATATTCACCTCCTCTATCACTATGCAAGATTTTGATCTTCCCATTTTTTTTCAACTTCTCTTTCAAATAATTTGAACATATTGAAGCCTTGATCTTTAGTTTTCATTAAATAAACATATGTTTACTTTGAATTGTCATCCATAAAAGTAATAAAATATTTTTTTCTCCTCTAGTTAAAACATCATTAAATTCATATATATCAGTATGCACAAGATCAAACAACTTTGTAATTTAGCAACTTTGTATTTTTATCAACCTTAGGGAATGGTTTCTTGGTCATCTTTGCTTGAATGCAAATTTCATATTTCTCTTTATGATCATTGACATATGAAATTAGTCCATCGTTAGCCATAACATATGTTAAATGATTGTGCTATAAAGATAAAGAACAATCTGCAATATAAACAAAAACATGTGCTTTATTATTATTATTATTATTATTATTATTATTATTATTATTATTATTATTATTATTATTATTATTATTATTATTATTAGAAAAAAGACTTAACTTCAACATCTCATCACAAGAATAACCCTTCCCAATAAATACCTCATGTTTGGACAGAATCAATTTATCCTATTCTAGGACAGCCTTAACACCACTCATTCTCAAGAAATTTACAAACACTAAATTCTTTCTAATATTTGGAACATGAAACACATTGATAAGAAAAAGCTTCTTTTCAAAGTAAAAAATACACTTCAATAATTCCTTTTTCCAAGAACCTTTATAGAACTATGATTTCCCATAACACTTCTTCTCCATCTTTTGACGCCTTGTATTCTTTGAATAAAGTTTTGTTATTGCAGACATAGTTAGTAACATCACTTTTTTCCAATGTGGAACTGTAACTTATTTATCAAGCTAACAAACTAAAACTCCAATAGAACTAATTAGAGAATGAGAGAGAGAGAGAGAGAGAGAGAGAGAGTCCTTTTTTTATTACTTCTTTACTCATATATATATAATAGTAAGGTGGGACCCCTATAAAACATATCATCAAACCATTTGAGACTATTTTTTACCCTTATTAAAACCCCCAAGTCCCTAGTTTGCTTGAGTAGATCAATGAGTAGGCTAAGGGAATAAACATGACTTTTTATTGCTTATATTTCAAGCTAATCTAAAGTGTTTGATGGGAAAGATATAACATCTTTTGAGTGCTTAAAGGTGATGGCACTGATGAATATCTTCGTATTCAACTTGTTAAATGCTTGTGTAATCCAACAGCTTAATGTTAGTGTAAGCCCTAGCCCCAGCTCTTTGTAAAAAGGATTATAATTTATTTATGAGAATTAATTCATGTTTTTACATTTTCTGTGCAATTAAATTGATGAATTTCCAAGAATAGTTATTCTGCTTTAGTTATCAGATGTGTGATCTTGATATTAAAACCTAAAGCGTCGAAAGAAATACTATTCTAAATATCCCTGGTCGATTATTATCATGGGAGTGATGATAAATGAAGACTAGTATGTACTCTTTGAGATGACCTTGTTTTACGGGTCATAGGATATGGGATATCAATTAGAGATATATAATACGTGTTTGAGAACAGTGTATTGGATCGATCCAATTAATGAGAATACTACATGTGAAAAAGGTCATAAGTATTTCTCAGACATTTATTATACTAGAAACCCTAGACTGGAAATTACCATGGTTCTTAAGCAGTTCCTCGTATACTTCGACGTATTCCTTACGTGCCCCGTAATAGGGTTACAAATATGGGTACGCTCAGGTGTTTCAGCAAGTACCCTAACAAACATGAGTAAAGTGAAGGGATTGTCACTCTCTCTGTGAGAGAGAAGATATAACCGGCCAATTGATTGGTGAGACTGAGTAGTGTTTGCACAAATCC
>CAOJBK014193801.1:0-14187 GCA_948294925.1 Codiaeum variegatum | reverse complement strand
AAGTCTTTATAGTAAACAGATAGATAGGGGAAGTTCACTTCCCGAAGATGGAGTCACAAAATGGCCATCTGAATCTCTCCTTTGTGAGGGGTCGAAGCTCTCCAGTAAGAGGATCTCGAACAAGAATGACACGTGTGAGATCCGACTTCGGTGTTTGATCCTTTTCCTCTTCGAACCTTGTCACCAACATAAGCCAAAGGTCTTTATTCACCACCTTTAAAGTCTCATCTGGAAAAGAAAAAAGGACAATGGTTAAAGGATTAAAATAATATTATATGCATAAGTGAAAACAAAAATACTCAACCATTAAATCCCCGAGGCAGAATGGGACAAATAAACGACCATCCTTATCTTTTAGGAGACCGCTTCACCATAAATCCTCAAGATTTACTAGTTCCCTCAAACTTATCAGTATTAAAAAATTCCTCCTATTGTCTTCGGTAAGATGAGGGTTGCCAAAGAACTTGTGGGGCTCTCAATAGTCCCAGTCGAAACCCAAACTAGCATCGTTTTAGCCGATATAATGGAGCCTACAGAATCTATGCTTCTAATCATCCGCCTTGTTGGGCTTCGAAGAAAATAGTTTTATATTGGGCCTTCCAGAAGACATGAAGACCCCCACATCACTTTAGCAGGAGACAAATTGATAGAAAATCTGGAACAACTCCATTGAAGGAGAAAAGATCCCAAGGAATAAGCAGAGAGCCTCGAATCCATGGATGTCAAGAATAGAATTCGGGTTGAGAGTAAACGGTATGACATCAAAGTGTTGAAAGACATCTAAAAAGAACCCAGAAGGGGGCAAGAATAAGCTGCAAAGCAGCTGATCGTAGAAAATGACATAGTCCCGATGATCGATAGGGACATTTAGCCAAGATTCCTCATGAAAAATACAATGAGAAGTAAAAGGGAAGTTGAAAGACACCTCAGAGGCGACACTATCAAAATTGGCCCTGAATGGGCTTCAATTATTGTTAGACTTGGGAATTGGATTGATATTGTCTAGTACGAGCCATGGGATTGAAAGAGGTGTCGTAGAAATAGAAAAAGGCTAAGAGTAAGAAAGAGAGAAGAAGTAAGAAGAGTTGAGCTAAAAAATAAGAGGAAAAAATGAGTCAAATCAAGAAGGTATATATAGACCTTCTAGAAGATCCTTCACATTCCTAGTTGTTATAATTTAAAAATGACACGTGGCAAATCATTTTAATGAGATGGTGAGACATGTGGCAGAGGGACCTTCGTCAAAATGAAAGCTTCACAGGTAGCATCACTGCTTTAACAAGGAACACATCGAGGGACCTAACAATAGGAAAACTACAGATCGATAATAGGAAATGAAGCTCACAAAAATACATTAAGGCAAAGTTGAATTCCTCATTGAAGAGCTCCATAATCATTGACGCACGTGGGCTATGACATCTAAGTTGAAAGCGAAGGTTCTGAGACATCCCCTCAGTAAATTTTGTTCAAATAGAGGCATTGGACTTCGAAGCCCTTCCACCTCTTATGAACAAAGGGGGCCATTGATACATATTGAAATAAAGAAGACTAAGGTCCTATAGACTTGATAGAATGAATAAATGGCCCCAGAGAGTCAGAGCCAAGCCCAATTAAAGGAGACATGGGACTTCGACGTAGAGCTTCGACATAGGCCTTTGGCTTACATCAGGCCGAAGCCATCCCTTGGGTGGGACCAACCTAAACAACCTAGAATATTTTCCTAGACACGTGTTTTATGTACAACATGAACTTGTGTCATTCTCTTATTTGGGGGGCACTCACTAGTCCTTGCAGATTCCTCCATGTGGCATCTTAACCACAATACAAGTGACCCTAAGAAATCTTACAAACACTATAAATACTCCATGATGACATACATTTAAAGTTATGTAATCCTAACCCTAAATACTCAAGAAACCTAATACCATTCCATTCTAAAGGCTCCTCAGAGCCTAAGACATTAAAAGCCCATTACTGGCTCGAGTGTCGGAGGGTCTTTGCGAGGTTCAAAGTCTGACCCTCTTAGTTCACATTTGATCTCTGTGCATGCATTTCAGTCACATACTCAATCAATCCAAATCCAAGCAATAGGAGATCAGAAGTTGTTAGGTACTAGTACTATCATATAATGTATATGTATTAAAACTAAAAGTAATATTATACTTTTATAATAATATTTAATTAGTAGATATTATAGATTATAAAAATAAACTTGGGTTATAGAGTAACATTTCTAAAATTCAACGACATTACATTAATTAACATGTACTATTTAAAATTATACAAATCTGAATTATCTTCATTAAATAATAAATTAAGAATTGACTTTCTTATTTCAAATAAAAAAAATACCTTATTCAATATATATATATATATATATATATATATATATATATATATATATAGTCAATTAATACTTATTGCTTTAATTTATTTAAAACTATTTTTTTCAATAATCAATTAATAATTATTGACTCATATAAAGATATGATTTATTTTAACATAATTTTATTTATTTAATATATTAAATTCAATGTAATTAAATTTTATTATTTATTCTTATTCAAACATATAAATTTGTAAAATAAAACTTACTATTATCATCCATTTTTAATATTCAAAAAGTAAACATTTTGTACGATTAGCAATATATTTAAATAAAAAAATAAGAATCTTTTAATAAAAAAAATTTTCAAATTTAATTAGGCAGGTTAGTAGATAAAAATTTTAAAAATTATGCAATTAATTATGGATATTGTCCTCTCTATTTTGATAATATTAAAACCAATAGTTTTTTTTAATGTTTAGCTAATGAAATATATGAAAAGCTTGACATATTTTGAGCTTGAATGTGAATTTATATACAATAATAGTTTGAGGGAGTAATGAGTTTGTACGAGTGATAGGATTAAGAATTCAAAGATTTTCTGAGATTTATATCCAAGACGTCGTGCAGTCTTATGCCATGACTTCGTATGGACTCTTAGTAGGCAAGGAAAATTTTTTTGCCTGCAGGATGTCATGCAACACTACTCCGCAATGCCATATAAAAGTGTTAAGTCGTCGTATAAAGCTAGTCCAAGGTGCTGTGTTAATGCTCAGTAGACTTGGACATTTTTAAGACAAATATAAGATGTTGTATACCAAGAGCTAAAGATGCAGTGTGAAGTGTAATGGGAACCAAATATAAACTTCAACCACCCTAAGACGTCGTGTGGGTCATGAGTCTAGAAATTTTTAAGGCGTTAGAAACTGAAGTCATTGTACTTTTTGCTCATTGATGACTTGAAAATAACATCTAAAAGTTAAGGTATATATGAAAAAACATCTGAAGAGTTGAAAGAGACCAAGGAGAGCTTTCAAGAACCCATTATACTCCTTCTTTAAGAGCTTTTAATGCATATTCTTTCATACTCTGTTTTCTCAAGAGATTTGTGCTTAAACTTGTAATCTTTAGTTCTTGAGAAATTTATGTTAGGGCATTCAACTACTATGTTTAGCCTAGCAAACACATTGTAAAGCAAGTCTTGTGACTTGTATTTCTCACTTGTAATCAAACTTGTAAACTTTTGGAGTTGAAGCTCCATTGTATTATGAGTGAAATCCTAGCACAATTAGAAGTGTTTTAGAATAATGGATTCTCAATCATTGGTTGATTGAGAGAGTGGATGTAGGAGAAAGGATACTTTGAACCACTATAAAAATATTTAGCATTCCTCTTCCTCTCTCTTGGTTTTACTCTCTTGGTTTTATGTAATTTATATTATGTGCTTTGTTGTTTGGTGTGAATTGGTTATTTAGTTCTCTACTTCACTTATTTGTCACTTAATCCAAATGAAAGTTTTAATATTGTTATTTGTGTCTAAAGTAGAATTTTGGATCTTGGAAAATAAATAAAATAATTGTTGGCCCAAAATAAATTATTTATTAGGTTTATTGACCCAAATAAATAATTAAGCCCAATTACAAACCTACAAAAGTGAGTCAGCATCAAATTAATACCAGAAAGTTCCAGATACAGATACTTAGAGACAAAGAAAAATAAAGTTTGTAACTGATCATTTATGGCTTCCTCAGAGGCTGCTGGCGTTCCATCTTCTGGCTGGGGAAATGGTATAAAAGTAGTAGTAAACATTAACACAAAAGAAAGAATAATCCCCAACAATCAAATCAATCAAACAAAAACTCAAATTAACACTCAACAATTTATCAGTCAAATCAACTCAAATTCATAGCTTTATTTTCTAAGTTTTAGCATTTCCACAAATCTTTCTTTATTGTAATTATCAATTTTTAGCTTTCTCCAATATTTTTAGTTTATTGTAGTTTTCAAATTTCAACAAATCAATGCAATCATACTCAATTATTAAATTCCAAATTTTCTCTAATTTATAATCAAAACTTAGTGAAATCCAAACAAATTATGGTAAAGGTGTTTGGGAATCCACATTATTTTGAACAAAAGTCAGGTTATTTACTTTTGAGGAACTTCTCCTCTGGCACGCCCACAAATCTAAGATTTTATACCCAATAAACTTTTTGGTATGCCCAGTGGGACTTCATTTCACTATGACAAAATTACGTAATGGAAAAGAAATAACTTATGTTGGAACGTCACCCAAAGAAATGCTTAAGGAATCAGGTGATGAACATTCTAAAGAAGCTTTAACTCCTCAGAGTCGAAGCAGAGACAAATCTCCCATTAACCTGATAGGGGATAGCTTGAAAATCATTGAAGATGCTGGTGAGAACATTGGTTCTCAAAGTTTTGACAAATTCAGAGCACTGCAAGAGGTAATTCCTCAGGTGGTGAGTTCAATAAAACAAGCCAAAAGTATCATGTCTGATACTTTTGGTAATTTTGAAAAAATTATGAATGATCTAATGCAATCTCTTTTTACAAATAATGATCAGCCATCAAAATAGGGAAACACTTCAAAATCGGTGGCCCAAAATGAAACCACTAATTCCGTGAGGCCTTCCTAAGGATTTTCTTTGCCCACTGATGACAGGTACAAACCTCCTCACAAAAGGGAAGAGATTGTGCCTATCAAAATTAATAATCCAATCAGTTTTACTAGCTGTAATGTTAATGTTTCTAATAATAATAGGCCTAATCAATAAGTTTTTTTGCAGAACTAGTCCTACTATGCAACCTGGAGTCTATGAATAGGAGAATAGAGGCTTAGGGGGCAACTTTCCTTAGGGGTGTGTGCCAATTCTCCAGACTGGTGTTCCACTTCCACAGGCTCTAAGGATGGTAGGAGTTGATTTGGATGTTGTCTGTGATGTGGTGTAGGAGCTGTACGGTCCTAGTTTATGACAATTGGGCCAACTTGAATTTCATAAGCCATATTCGAACATGATGGACCGAGATAATCCTTACCCAAGGGGTTATCATGTTCTTGAATTTTTCTTATTCTCTGGGGAAGAGGGACAATCTACTCTTGAGCATATTGTCCGTTTTACCATTCAGTGTGGAGAATTGGCAAATTATGAGAATTTATCCAATTTAAAATTACAATTGTTTCCTAATAGCTTAACCGATACTGCTTTTACTTGTTATGCTACTATCCCTAAGAATTATATGTTTGCAAGGCATGAGATGGAGCATCAGTTCCACACTCAGTTCTTCAGGGCTAAACCAAAGGTTTCTATTATTGAACTATCTATAGTGACTCAAAAAGATGAGGAAAAGGTGAAATATCTTCTTGCTGGAAATGAAATATGTCAAAATGGCTCAAAGGGGTCTCGATATTGAGCTGAGGAAGAAGTTTCAAGGTATGGAATTTTGAGACTCTTATGAGCTTGCTACTAAAGTTGGTGAGTATGAAGAATTGCTCTGAGAAGAGAATCAAAAGAGAAAAGCCTCAATGGGAACTTATTTCCAAGAGGTTTCCAATGCTGATATTGTTATTACTGACCTTTCTGATACTGAGTCCTATGTCTATCCACTAATGGAGAAGAAATCCCAAGGCCCAAATCCCCAGATGCAATACACCTTTAAGATCTCAAAAACTAATCAAATCTTTGATTTCCTCATCAAGGAGAAATTCATCAAGCTTCCACCTGACCACAAAATTCCAACAAAGGAGGAACTAAAGGAAGAGAGTATTTTAAGTATCACAATTCTTAGAACCATTCTACTAATGCTTGTTGGGTGTTTAAGAACCTAGTATAGGATAGGATCAACAAGGGAGTGCTGAAATTCCTAGAAAAGAAAGACTCCATGTTGATTAAGGAAGACCCATTCCTACAGGTCTCTTCTATCAACATAATTGACACTGATCTTAAGGCCTTTTTGGATGTTAAGAAGGAGCTCAAAGGGAAGGAAGAGAATTGGGACACCCTTGGACAACCCTTTGGAAAATTCAATTTTCTGCTGAAATACAGTAAGCCACCATTACCAGACATCCCTAAGGAATTAATAAAGCCTACTGGTTGGGGATATGGCTCTAAGGAAGGTGGATGGACTACAAATAGAAAGCCATCATACCACAAAAAATTATTCAACCATTGGCGCCGAAGCAATCGCCATGGTGGTAGCTGAAGGTCAGCCTCAAGGTGGATTTCCTCAAGCCAACAAGGAAAATTTTCATTTAAAAAGAAAAAATATTTTCATAGTACTAATCCTTCTTGGAGTGTTTTAAACTATCATAGGAAATATGATAATATAGATGCCCCAAGATTTAACAGAAAACAACTAAGGTTTGTGGTGCTAAAGCCTGTGTAACCCAACAATAGACAGTGGCGCCTGGTGCAGCACATGGAATTTCCCCAACGCTTGATCCATACCCAAAAAAAGAGACTTCAAAGGAAAAGGGCTACAGAAAAAAGAGAGAAAGAAGAAAAAAATCAAATCCAAGTGGTGCCTCAATAAATCCTTTGTAAAAAATCAAAATTCAACAGAAAGGCCCTTGAGGACCCCCATCTCAACGATTCTAGTAATGAGGTAGATATTGATGAACCTATGGAGACTGAGAAAGACATGGTGATTGATGGAAAACATTTTTCTTTGGGATGTGGAACCACTTCGGTTATGCTTCCCTAGGAGTTCATGATGTAGGATGCTGAGTTCCTTGACACTTGGGGGGAAAAATTCTCAAAATCACTAGATGTTCATCTGAGTGGTGTGGTAATTCGGGTCACTTAGCCAGATCAATATAAATGGTTCATTCTTGAGAAACCTTCTATGGAGATGACTAAACACATCAAGCCTTTGTACATCAAGGCTAACTTGAACAGTAAACCATTCTCTAAAATCCTTGTGGATAATGGTTTAATTATTAATGTTATTCCTCTTAGGCTTTTGAGATCTCTTGGGAAAAATCAAGATAATTTGATTTCTATTGATATCACTATTTCAACTTTTATAGGTGAGGTCACTGGTGTTGCTGGGTTTCTGCTTGTGGAGATCACTGTTGGCTATAGAAATTTACTTACAGCTTTCTATGTTATGGAATCGAAGGCCAATTATAATGCTTTACTTGGGAGGAATTAGATTCATGCCAATTGGTGTGTGCCATCTTAACAACACCTATTTTCGCTCTTTTGGAAGGGTAATGATGTTGAAGTGGTTTGGGCTAACAAAAAGCCATTTACAACATGTAATGGTAATTTGGAAGCCAAGTTATATGATGTAGACTTGGGCCCTTTGAAGTTTGCTGGGAAAAAGATGAATGGAGATTTAAAGCACACTTATTTTTCCAAACATGATATGGAGAAACAGGTTCAAGATCACTCAGATTTAATTTATTGAGAAAAATCCATTGTGCCTTACTCTAGATGGCTAAGAAGAAATTAATGATTAGTTACTTCCAAGACGAGTTAGCAGTAGCTGCATCTGTCATTCGTAAGCTTCTGACGCAACAGATTATGAATAAAATTACTGAGAAAGATCTGGAACTGTGCGAAGCAGACATCATTGAGGAATGTGAGTTTGCTGAGGAATTTGAAGAATTACAACTTAAAGATATTTTAGAGGCTCCCCTAAGCCTTCAAGATAACCAACATAAAGTTCAAGATACTTTAGAAGAAATGAATCTTGGAACTTCCTAAGAGCCAAGAGTTACTTATGTTAGTGCTTTGTTAAAAGAAAATGTAAAAAAAGAGTTAAATTTGCTTTTGAAAGAATATAAAGACTGCTTTGCTTGGGATTATACTGAAAAGTCTGGTTTATCTAGAGAAGTAGTTGAGCACCGCCTCCCTATTAAGCCCAAATTTTGTCCTTTCCAACAACTTCCAAGGAGGATGTCTAAGGAGGTCGAATTAAAAGTTAAGGAAGAAATTGAAAAATTGCTGAAGGCTGGCTTCATCAGGCTAACCAAGTATACAGAATGGCTTTCTAACATAGTTCCTATTATGATAAAGAGCGGTAAACTTAGAGTATGTGTCAATTTTAGGGACTTGAATTTGGCCACTCCTAAAGATATTTATGTTATACATATTGCTGATATGTTAATTGATGCTACCTCTAGGAATGAGCTATTGTATCCAAATTTTCATTGCTAAGAAAGATGTTTTGAAGACTAATTTCAGATGTCCTAGTGCTATTGGGAATTTTGAGTGGTTGGTCAAGCCTTTCGATTTGAAAAACGCTGGTGCAATGTACCAACGGGCCATGAATGCCATCTTTCATGACATGATCAACCACCATATGGAAATTTACATTGATGATATTATGGTAAAATCCAGAAGATCATCTGATCATTTGCTCCATTTGAGTGAAAGTTTTGAAAGAATGAGGTTTTACAAATTAAAACCTAACCCTTTAAAATGTGCTTTTGGTGTACAGGCTGAAAATTTTCTTGAATTTCTCGTGCATCAGCGTGGAGTGGAGGTTGACAAGAATAAAGAAAAGGAAGTGCTTAAAGGAAAGCCGCCTCAGACAAAAAAGGAGTTACAGAGGTTCCTAGGATAGGTTAACTACTTGAGGAGGTTTATTTCTAGTCTTGTTAGAAAAATAAAAGAATTTTCTGATTTATTAAAACTCAAACAAGAAAGTGATTTTGAATGGGAATCGAGACACCAAAATGCCTTTGATAAAATTAAAGAATATTTGTCAAAACCTCCTATATTGTCACTGCCTAGGGAAGAGATGCCTCTGAAATTATATATATCTACTGGTTATGAATCTATTGGTTGTCTCTTAGCTCAAAATAATACAATGGGCCATGAACATGCCATTTATTACTTGAGCCAAATTTTAATTCCTATGGAACAAAGATATTCCTCAATAGAAAAATTAGGTATTGCTTTATACTTTGCTTGTACTAAATTGAGGGATTATCTTTTGAAAAATAGAGTTTAGCTGATTTCACAGACTGACTTGATGAAGTACATGTTGAACAGACCTATTTTTTCAGGAAAGATTGGGAAATGGCTGCTAAGTTTGATCGAGTTCTCATTAGTCTATCATCTTCAAAAATTAGTGAAGGGTTAAGTTTTAGTGGATTTCCTTGCTGATCACCTAACTCAGGAAATCTTTGAAGAAATGGAGCTTCTTGAATATGGAGTTAACATTCAGCCTTGGGTCCTCAAGTTTGATGGCTCTTATACAGACAATTCGGCTGGGGTCGATGTGGTAATTACCTCTCCTCCTGGTACCAAAACAACTTTAAATTTTACTTTAGATTTTGAATTCACTAATAATCAAGCCGAATATGAGGCTTTAATCATAGGCCTTGAAATTCTTCAAGACCTTGGTGCCGAGGAAGTATTGGTTATTGATGATTCACAGCTTGTGATCAAACAGATGTATGGAAAATATAAATGCACCAGCTTATCCTTAGAACCTTACTATACTGCTACTATTTAACTTGTTGATTCTTTCAAAAATATTTCTTTTATGCATGTAACTAGAGAATCTAATTGGGAAGCTAATGAATTATATCAGGTTGCATTAGGAAAGTCACAAGTTGATTTTAGTGCAAAAAAGGTCACACCCATCCATTCAAGAAATAGGCCTTCAATTCAAGTCATTTAATGCAGACTTGAATGTGGCGGGTGATTAGTGTGCTGACATCAAGGCATATCTGGAAAATTCTGCCAAAAAAGTGTCATTCAAAGTTAAACCCCAAGCCATGAATTACATCTTGGTTAGGGAAGACTTATATTGAAGAACTTTTGTTGGCCTGCTTTTGAGATGTCCTTCATTTCCTCAAGTTATGGAGATTCTAAACTAAGTCCATGAAGGTATTTATTGTACACATCAGACTGGAGGGAAAATGAGGTGGCTAATTAGAAGACATGGTTACTATTGGCTTTCAGTCTTAAAATATTACATCACTTATTCCAAAGGGTGTCACCAATGCTAAAGGTATGGAATAATTCAATGAGTACCAGCTGATGACATGTATCCTGTGGTGAAACCATGGCCGTTTAGAGGATGGGCCATTGATCTCATTGGAAAAATTTATCCTACCTCATCCAAGGGCCATAGCTTCATTATTGTGGCCACTGATTACTTCACCAAATAGGTGGAGCCAGTTCCCATGGAGAAAGTTTAGCAACAAGATGTTGTCACGCTCATCAAGGAACATTTTATTCACAGGTTCAAGATTCCTCAGACAATTACTATAGATCAGGGAACTATGTTCATTGGGGAAGAGATGGAAAAATTCATGGAAGTTTACAATATTAAACTTCTTACCTCGACTCCTTATTATGCCCAAGCCAATGTTCAAGTGGAGGCTTCCAATAAAATCTTCATTGGCATACTGGAGAAAATGATTGAGGACAATCCTAGAGATTGGCTAAGAATATTATCAGAAACTCTGTGGGCATATCGAACTTCAAAAAGAGAAGTAACTGGTGCAAGTCCTTTTGCACTTACCTTTGGGCATGATGCCATTTTACCTTTGGAGGTATGTGTTCCTTCCTTGAGAGTTACTAGGAAGAGTGATATGACTTTTGAGGAATATTCCCAAGCTATATTGATGGAGCTTAAGGAAGTTGATGAAGAACGCCTAAGGGCCTTCACCTGCATGGTGGCCCCAAAAAAAGAAAGTATCTAGGTCATACAATAAAAGAATCAGAAAAAAGAAAATTAAGGCAGATGACTTTGTGTGGAAAGTTATACTGCCACCTGGTACAAAAGATAGAGAGTTGAGGAAGTGGTTTCCCAACTAGGAAGGACCATTTAGAGTACACCAAGTGTTGGATGGCAATGCGTATTGGTTGGAAAGTTTGGAAGGAGAGCCACATAAAAGATTCATCAATGGAAAGTACCTGAAAAAATACATTCCCACAATGTGGAAAAGGTTAGTAACAAAATAGCTATAATGGCCTCCTAGCCAATATAAATGCTAATTCATATTGGCAACCTTATAAATAAATAAAGGAAGTTTGTTTCATATTTGCATGTATTTATTTTGTTTTCCTCAAGACAAAATAATAATTAAAAAAAATAAGTGAATTTTTAATAAAATTTTAACAACATGTCTGCTGAATTTTTAGTAAACTTTGACAGCATTTCTGTTGATTTTTACTATTTTCCATATGCAATGCATGGCTCTGGTGTTAGTGTGTACAAGTGTTCAGTGAAAAATCACAAGTCACAGAAGGCATTAGTGCCTTTGAATCATATTCCCCAGGCCTAAAGGCCTTCCTCAGAACCTGTTCATAGTAACAGTAATCAAAAGTTCCCTAGAGAATTCAAAGTTCAACAATCTGGAAAAACATAAGTAAACAAGGGGATAACAATACATTAAAGAAAATAAGTCAAATAGAATCAAGGTCGAATCTCTTGAGGCTTTCCAAAGCCTCATCACATTTCTTCATGCTTTTAGTTGCTTCTTTTTGTTGTTTCCTTAGATCTTGAACAACTTCTTTTTGGCCTAATAGAAACTCCTGCATTGTCTTGGCTTCAGCAATAGCTTTTTGGCACTCAATGTGTAGCAACTTGTTGGTCCTCAGCATTTCAGCTTTTTATGCTCTCATATCAACTACCCTTTCCTCAAAGGCAGCAAGATCTGCACTCAACCTGTCAAAACCAGCTCTGGCCTCAGCTCCCTCAGTCTTCATTACTTTTATCTCTACTTGTTGCTTTAGGAACTCAGCTTTCTTCTGATCGACGCTGGCTAAGTTGACACTGACCTCATCCAAATGGGCGAAGCTCCAGGAAATTTTTTCTTTAAGTGAGGATATTGATGCCGATTTGGTGCTTCGATCTGGGGTGTTAAGGCTTGCTAGAACATCAGCCTTCTATGGGCCAGTGAGTGCCTTGGCCTCCTCTTCCTTAGTGAGTGCTACATCTGTGTCTGGCTTTGAGGATGGTGAATCAAACAAGATCAAATATATGAAAAAGTCATCCTCTAGCATAGGTTTCCAACTGTCTGTGTCCTTTTCAAGTTAACAAGTAAGATCCCCAATACAACAATCAAGAAGTAATAAATTTGGCAAATTTCATAAAATTAAAGAAGACAAACCTCAATGGCTAGAAGAAGGCTATCAGAGGAATGGACAACTGGTGGAGGAGGAGGGGTTGGTTCCATTTTCTCTTGCTGAATGGGCACATTATATAGGAGAAATGAGTCATCTTCCTCAGTGGAGGAAGAAACTACAAAGGAAGGAGAGTCTTGAGGCAGTGTGTGGACCTCTCATTCAGTAGTATCAACTATTTTTCAAAGGAAAAAAAATCACAATGGAAATTCCTTAAGGAAGTAATAATGTAGAATATTAAAATCATAGAGGAATTGAAATACTTACTGGAACCAGCAGATTTCACTAAACCTTTTCCTCAGACTCCTCAGAACTGTCCACATCTTGTATAATCACAAGATTCAATTGCTTGGCTTTTTTGGTCGGTGTTTGGACCACCTTTCTTCTGGAAGAAGATCAATGAGTTGATGTGGTATTAGCTGCCTTTGGTTCTATCTTTCTCTTTTGGGGAACCATGGCTCGCTTCTATTTACTGGCACTGGGAACTGGAGCCTTTCCCTTTTTGATAGCAACTTTCTTTTTCTTCTGATCAGGTGTCCCTGGGGTAACTCCTCCATATTCGTCATCTTCATCTACAGTTGTAATCACAAAGACAAAAATAAGAATCAGTGCCAAATTAAGTAAATAAGGTCAAATATAAGATTCTTACCTAGTGATCTCAGGGCTGACTAAACAAATGTGTAGTGCTGGGTACTCCACCAATGAGCATAGTCCTCATCGTCTTGCTTTTTTGTCACAGACACATGGAAAGCAAGCTTGAGCAATACGAACTCAATCTCAACTATATCATCCCTGAAAAACTGTGTTGGATCCTTACCATATAAAGGGATGATGGAGGCATCAATAATTTCTGGAGGAACAACAGTCAGAAAAACCAAACTGGTGGCTGTAGAGGATGAAGGAAACGTTACGGAGTTGCGCAGCGGAAGCAAAAGGAAAACTCAAACAATGAAAGATTGGGTTTTCGATTTTCAAAAACTTAATTTTACTAAAACTCTTTTAACAACATTAGGTTAGGCAATTATTCAAACACTTTGAAACATTATCATAACCTAGGGTTTAATTCTTAAACATTTTGTCAAAACACTTTTAACAAAACACTAGAAATTTTCAAACTCTATGAAAATCAACTTCTATGTTAAAACTCTTTTAACATAGATGGTTTACTCATTTATCAAACACTTTGATAAATGTCTAAAGCAAGGTTTGGACCCATAACTTCAACTAAAGATATTTCACCAATTTGTGTATAAAACACAAGTTGAATAAAAAAAGGTTAGAAGTAAAAATACCTCTTACCCTTCTTTGTTAAGCTCCCCAAGTGTGAAGCCTCTAGCTAGAAATATACCTAGCTTTTCCCAAAAGATTATTCTTTTATTCTCTTTAAGAAGCTTGAATCATCTCTCTTTAGTTACCCAAATGTTTGATCCTTGCTCCTTTACTTGAGAATTTGAGACTTAAGGATTAGTTTTGGACTTCCAAGCTTCTCCACACTCCTTTCTCAAAGGATAATAGATGAAGAGTTTGTTCTTGAAGAACTCTTCTTCAAAATAATTTTTCTCTCTCTATTTAGTGTGAATTTAAGCTTTCTCTCTCTAACTCTTAGATAGTTTCTCTCTCAAGCCCAAGGTTGAAAAAGATGAATAGTTTTTCTTCATCCTTTAGGTGGAGTAACTTGATAGATAAAAAGATGATAACATCCCATTTATACTCCATACTTCTCCAACAACTTTTCCTTAAATTAAG